>RJWJ010033674.1:0-17819 GCA_004363605.1 Indri indri | reverse complement strand
TAAAGGGCAACTGGAAACATAATTTGCTGAATGATACTATAACATGTCCACTACACATGTGCTATCCTACCCTGAAAGAAATAGGAGATCCCACAGGGTTGGACATTTTATTTCCAGAAAAAAGTAGTAGCTCTATATTAACATATAAAATTAGGATTTCATTTCTATTATCAAAAATTGCTAGGACATGTCCTATATGTTTACATTTTCAAGATATGTGGCATTATCCCTTTATATTTTGAATATTTATTTTTCAATATTTTTTTAAAAGTTATCTAGAATGTATTTAACATTTCTGCTTTACTGTAAGATATGTAAGAATTTTGTTAAAAATCATTTATCCTCTCTATTGAGATAGGAGAAAAATCCTATATTACTGTTTTATTACTTTGCATTTATTTGAGAATTGGTGAGTTTAACTCATTATATATCTATATTTCAATATATGTTTAATTTATATGTATAATTACATTTATATATATATACACTGTACATGCACTTATACAGAGACACACATGTGTGTATATGTGTGTATATACTGCTGAACCAATTGAAAATAAGTTATAGATGATTTGAGACTTTATCTCTGAATATTTCAGTATGTTTTTTATTTATTTTTTTAACTGACAAGTAATAATTGTACATATTCATAGGGTACATAGTGATGTCTGGATACATATAATGTACAATGATCCGATCAGGGTAATTAGCATCCATCATCTCCAACATTTATCATTTCTTTGTGTTGGGAATGTTCAATACCCTAGCTATTATTCTAGAATAAATACTCAACATTCTGGCTATTTGAAACTATATATTATTGGTAACTGTAGTCATCCTACAATGATTTAGAACTTATTCCTCCTATTTAGCCATAATATTGTTTCCTTTAACAAATTCTTCCCTTCCCCCTACCGTTTCTAGCCTCCACTATCTCCTGTTCTACTTTTTACTTCTATTTCAACTTTTTTAGCTTCCACACACAAATGAGAACATGCAGTATTCAACTTTCTGTTCCTGACTTATTTCACTTAATGTGATGTCAATATGTATTTCCTATGAATAAAGACATTCTCCTATATATTCATAACACCTAAGAAAATCAATGATAATCCAATAGTCTAATAAACATTCTATATTGAATTTTGAAAATTTCCCCAATATGTCTTTTAGAGCTATAATTTTTTCTAATCCAGAAACTAATCAATGCTCACACATTTGCATGTGTTCATTATGTATCTTTAATATCTTTTCATTTGGAACTTCTTGCCTTTCCCTTGTTTCTTATTATGCTTCTGAAAAGACCAGGTCATTTGTCTTGAAGGATGTCGCGTGTTCTGAATTTGCCTGATTGTTCCCTCATTTTTAGATTCAATTAAATATGTTTACAAAGAATACTACATAGGTGATATAGTGTACTTTTTTATTTCATCACACGTGAGGATATACAGTATCCAGACGTATTACTATTGATGATTACTATTTGGTAATCAAGTGACTGCCAAATCTTTTCATGTACATTTTGACCATTGCAATTAGCAAGTAATCTCTGATACGACTCTTTAAAATTACATGAAATTTCCCTCTCCCAACATTTCATTTGTTTTAGCATTCATTGATAATCCTTGCCTAAACTGATTGCTTTATTAGTTGTTGCAACATGGGAAACTAGAAATGAAAAATGTAATTACTGAAATTAAGAAATTATTATATGAGTTTAGTAGTGCATTAGACACAAATGACGACAATAGTAAAGTGAAAGATCAATCAGTAGAGAATATCAACAGTGAAACACATATAGGAAAAAAGGATAAAAAATGAAGAAACAATATAGGAGATATATGGGATAATATAAAAAGTCTAATATGAGTTTTAAAACCCCTGAAAAAAAGGAGAGAAATAATTGAACAGGAGCAATATTTGAATAGATAATGGTTGACAATATTCCAAAATGAAAAAAACACCAAGTTATGGATTCAAGAAATACTCCTATATTCCAAGCCATATTAATAACATGATAAGCACACCTAGACACATCAGAGTAAAATTGCTAAAGAGTAAAGGTAAGGAAAGCAAATTGCTAAAGAGTAAAGGTAAGGAAAACATTTAAATGTAGCCAAGAAAAAGACACATTCCCTTCAAATGAAGTCATACCAAGACCAACAGCTGAATTATAAACTGAAACAATGGATGCTAGAAGAATAAAATATTAAATCTTCAAAGTATTGAAAAAAAATAACTGCCAACCTAACAACAAAAATATTCCTCAAAAAAAGATGAAACACTAAATTTCCTCCCCACCTCCCCCACACATGCCTGAGAAAATTTTTCAACAGCAGATCCACCTAAAAGAAATAACAAAGGTAATCATTTAAATTGATCCCAGTTGAAAGCATAGGAAAAGGAAAATGAATGAAGAGCAATGGGAAAAGTAAATAAGTAGCTAAATCCAAATGAATAGTGACTCTATAAAAATAATTATATGTGCTAAAATGTATATAGAATTAAAAACAAAACAAAAATACCACACAACATGGGAGATACATACAATTTTACATGTTCTAATGTCTTTAAGTTGTCTGACTTATGGTAAAGGGTACAAATTTATATTATACTACTTAAATAAGTCAAAGATACATATTGCAATCTCCAAGGCAACCACTAGATAATACAGTAAAATGATTTTAACTGAAAGTTAATAGAAGGAAAAATGGGAAAATAAAAGAAAATTACTTGATTAATCCCAAAGAATCTAGTGGTGGAAAGAAAGAAAAAAATGACAGGTAGAAAAAAAATTAAAAGTATTAGAGAAAATTTAGCTTAGTTATTAAAACATGTTTTTGGTTCATTTATACTTGTTTTAATCCCATCTCTCTTACTCGTTAGTTGTATAGCCTTGGAAAAGTCACTTGACCTCTCCAATCCTTAATCCCCATCTGTAAAGTGAGGATGACAGTACTAGCTCAGGAAATTTTTATAACCAATAAATAAAACAATGGAAATCAAATATGGACATAGAGTATGTTACCAATAAATGTTAATAACTAATATATAATAAAACTAATTTCTACATTTTAATGTGCTCGATGCTTGACTTTTACCTGAATTCCTGTGACCCAGAAATATAAAAATTATGAGATTGAAAATCCCATGGAACACTCACATACCAGATTGATTTGATATATATTATTCATAATCACATGTCCTATCCTGAATAAGGGCATAATAAGTTTCAGTGTTGCTATGGGTAAGTGGCAAGATAACATAGCACCCTAATAAATAATTCTGTTTGCTCAAGCTATACATAATAGTAGCCTAAAATTAGATGGCTTTATTGCCTGGACAAAATACTGGACTAGAAGTTTAAATAACTTAGTTCTATTCCTGGACTTACTAGTGCTTAACTGTGGCAAAAATGTCAGTTAGCTTCGATGGTCCTCAATATCACCAATTTTTAAAATGGTTATAAGAAAACCTTTATTTCCTACCTTATAGAGTTTCTTTTAAAATAAATCAAATGAAATTACATACATAAGAGAACACTGAAAACTGTGTCATACTCAAACATCAGATGTGGTTGGCATCCTTCATAAGTGTTGAAATTATTATTATTGGTTCCAAAAGGAGGAAACCATCAGAAAAAAAAATACTTTGTCATTCTGTAATACAATTATTGTTCTTCATCAAGAACAAGTGTAAGCCATTAGATAAGTTAATATGCTAAAATAAAGCCATTTGTGTTTAATAAGTGGAATGGAAATGAGTAACTTCAACAAAGACATAAGTAAGTCACTCTGTCCTTGAATAACTGTGCTTTGAATCACACACATTTGGAAAGTCATTATTTAGAAAACATCAAAAGCAAACCAGCTTTATCAGAACTACAAGTGTTTACAAAAGAATTTGTATGCAAGTCTCTTCTAAGAAAGAAAGAGAGAGAGAAAGAAAATTAATAGTTATGCATGATTTGCTTGTCCAGTAATGTCTGACTTTGAAGTGTCAAAGTAATTCATGGCTCAAAAATTACATATACCAATTTTATTTGTTAATAGAATTCTGTTTTAATGGTTAGAGATTAGGAATAGCTTTAATCTTTTTAAGAGAACTTTTTAGGTTTGTAATACCCATGTAAAGTCAAGGGAGAGATATTACTAATATCTCAAAAGCATTCTTCATGTGCTCTGCCAATAATTTCCTTGACTTCTAACACTGAGTATGTCTCTGTTATTTTTTAACTTTATGTAGAGAATCATTCAAAATGACTCCTTTTATTCGTGGCTTCTTTTCCTGGACATTATGTTTGTGAGATTCATTTGTGTTGCTGAGTGTAACCAGACTTCATTTATTTTCATTACTTTTCAATAGTTATTACACAGAATTACTACAATTTATGTATAATTTTTGAATGATGTTTTTTCTTGTTTTTTCTCCAACTTTTATACATTTTATTTACCTTTTTATTTATTGCAATAGCAAAAATGTCCTTCAGTATGTTTGATAGAAGTGCTGACAGGAGCCCTTCTTATCTTGTTCTCCTTCTTAGGGGGTAAAATTTCAATATTTGACCAATAAGCATGGTATGTTCTGTAGGCATTTCAAAGATGGCCTTTAGCATATTAAGAAAGTTTTTGTCTATTCTCAGTTAGTTTACAGAAGTTTTTAAATTATAAATTCATATGTAAAATTATGAATGCTTTCTCTTTGCCCATTGAGATGATCCAAATGATGTTGGCAGGAATCCCATAAATGGGTACTGTATCCTTCCCACTGCATCATGTCAGAGGCACATGAATTCAATTTTTCTTATCACTAGTGATGTTAATTTTGATCGCATGTTGGGTGGTGTTTGCCACTGGAAATTTAATAGTTCTCTTTGGAGTTAATATGTATTTTGTGGGGAGATATTTTGAAACAACATAAATATCCTGTTTCTCATTATTCTTTTACCTACTAATTTCTAACAATCCTTCGAAACATTTGGCCGTTTAATGTTAATGTATTTATTGTATATTTGTATTTATATTTATTTACTTTCTATTTCTCTGACCTGTTCTTGTTCATTTTTCTCCTTTTTCTTGTCACTTTATTGATTATGTTTCCATATTTCATATTTTCCTTCTATTAGTTGAGAAGGTCCTATAGCAGCTTTCGTAGAAATTGCAACAGATATTCTCGACTTATAAAAATCTAAGAAAATTAACACCCTTAACCTTCTCTTAGAAAATGAAAGGATTTTAGAATGTTTTAAACCTCTTTATCCAAATTTAAGTAATATTGTTTTCATTTATTACATGTATAGATAAATATGTTATATATACATATATACACACAATATATACAAACTCTACAAAAGATCATTATTGTTATTCTGTACCGTCACCATTCATTTTTATTTGTCTACACATTTCTCCTGACCCTTGCTATTAATTCATTCCTAAATCTCAGGATCTTTTTTCTACTTCTTGAAGAACAATCTTTTCCTATTTTTTTCCAGAGCAATCTGCTGATGACAAGTTCTCTAAATTTTCATTTTTCTATAAATGATTATTTTATTATCAGTTTTTGAGGGTATTTTTATTGGACGTAGAATTCTAGTTTGGCACTCATATCCTTTCATTACTTTGAAGATATCATCCCATACTGTATATTAGATTTCTAGGACTTATTCATCTTGTATAATTGAAACTTTGTACTGTTCGACAAACATCACCCCATTTGCGTCATCCACAAACCTGTGGCAACAACCATTCTACTCTGTTTCTATGAGTTCAACTATTTTAGATTCCACAAATAAGTGAGATCATGCAGTATTTGTCTTTCTGTGTCTGCCTTATTTCACTTAGCATAATGTCCTCCAGGTTTATGGCAGAATTTTCTTCCTTTAAGGCTGAATGATATTCTATTACATGTGTATACACCAGACTTTTCATCCATTCATCTGTCAACAAACATTTATAATAGGTTTTTTTCCATATGTTGTCTACTGAGAATAATGCTTCATTGAACATAAGGGTGCAGACACCAAAATACTGATTTCCTTATCTTTGGATATACACCAAAAAGTGGGATTGTTGAATCATATGGTAATTCTATTTTTAATTTTTTAAAGGAAACTCCATACTGTTTTCCATAAAGGCTGTACCAATTTACATTCTCATCGACAGTGTACTAGGGTTCCCTTTTTTTCATGCTCTTGCCAGAATTTATCTCATCTTTTTTGCAATAGCCAACCTAATAGATATGAGGTAGTATCTTGTTATGGCTTAGATTTGCATTTCCCTGATGATTAGCGATGTTGAGTATCCTTTCATATACCTGTTGGCCATTTGTATGTCTTCTTTGGAAAAATGTGTATTCAGGTCCTTCCCATTTTTTAATTGAATTGTTTGGGAATATTTTTGCTATACAGGTATTTGAGTTGCTCATATATTAACTCCCTATCAGATATATGGCTTGCAAATATTTACTTTTATTCTGTAGGTTGCCTTTTCATTGTGTTCATTATTTCCTTTACTATGCAGAAGCCTTCTAATTTGATGGAGTCCCACTTGCTTTTGTTCCGTGAGCTTTTGGTGTTTTATCCAAACAAAGATTACCAGATTATAGGTTGAGTTCTTTAACCTATTTTGAGTTGATTTTTATTTATGATGTAAGATAAGGGTTCAATTTCATTCTATTGTATGCGGATTTTATTTTCCCAATACCATTTTTTGAAGAATCTGTGTTTTCCTCATTGTGTGCTCTTAGTGCCTTTGTCAAAAATCAGGTGGCTGATTTCTTTTTCAGATAGTTGTTAGTGCATAGAAATATAACTGATTTTTGTATGTTGATTTCGTATCTTGCAACTTTACTGAATTTTTTTATAAGTTCTAATTGTTTTTCAGTGACGTCTTTAGGGTTTCCTGTAAATAAGATTGTGTGTCATCTGCAAATTATAGGCACTCTTGTCTTTTCCTTGAAATTAGAGGAAAAGCTTTTAGCTTTCCACCATTGAGTATGATGTTAGCTGTGGGCTTATCATATATGGCCTTTATTAAGTTGAGGTACATTTCTTCTGCACCTAATTCGTTCACAGTTTATATCATGAAAGAATGTCAAATTTTGTCAAATGCTTTTCTTGCATCTACTGTAATGAACATATGATTTTTATTCTTCATTCTGTTCATGTGGGGTATCTAGCTAAAAAATTAACAATTTTGTTTATCTTTTCAAAAAACCAACTCTTACATTTTATTAATTTTTTAATTGTCTTTCTAGTCTGTATTTTATCTTTTTTGTTCTAATCATTATTTCCTTCATTCTGCTAATGTTGGACTTAGTTTGTTCTTCTTATAGTTCTTTGAGATGTGAAGTTTAGTTGTTTGAGATCTTTCTTTTTTCTTAATGTAGGCATTTATCACTATAAACTTCCATCTTAGAACTACTATTGCTGTATCCCCAAAGTTTTGGTCTATTATGTTTCCATTTGTATTTGTATCAAGATATTTTTATCCCCTTTTGACTTCTTTTTTTATCCATTGGTTGTTCAGGAGTGTATTTTTTAATTTCCACATATTTGTGCATTCTCCAATTTTACTCCTGTTATTAATTTACAATTTTATACCTTGTGGTCAGAAGAGATACTTAATATGGTTTCAGTCTTCTTAAATTTGTTATGACTTTTTTGTGGCTTACCATATTATCTCTCCTGGAGAGCGTTCTGTGTGCACTTTGAGAAGAACCTGTATTCTTCTGCTGTTGGATGGAATGTTCTATGTATGTCTATCAGGTCATTTTGGTTGGCAGTGTTATTCAAGTTTACTGTTTCCTTATTGATTTTCTGTCTGAATGATGTTGAAGTCCTCTACTATTATTGCATTGCTGCCTATTTCTCGCTTTAATTCTGTTTATATTTACTTTATATATTTAGGTGATCTGATGTTTGGTGTACATATATATGTATATATATATAATATATATATATATGTTGTATCATCTTGCTGAAGAACAACTTTATCATTATATAGTGAACTTTTTTGTCTCTTATAATACATTTTGACAGAATATGTATTTTGCTGATATAAGCAACCACTTCTCTTCCCTTAATCAGGAGAGCTAGCTAATGCTGGGACAAGGGTCCACAACCTGGATCAAGGTTAGCAGACCTGTTACCCAAGGTATGGGTAGTTGTGGATCTTCCTGTATTTCTTGGCAGATGATTCTGGTGTTAGGATGAAGCCAAAAGGAGTTATGTCTGAGTCCACAGAGGCACAGGACTGTTTCCAGGCCTTAGCCAGAACCATGGTCAACACGCCTGTCAGGTGGGTACAGGTCTGCCTTCTCAAAATTGCATTCTCCTTTCTCAAGTGGCAACATTTCACAACCTCCTACTTGGATCCCAAAGATCCCACAATGGAACCTTTTTCCATGGATGGCTGCCAAAGTATTGTTGCTGTGGTGGGATATGAGTGGGGCATCTCCTATTCTACCATATTTCTGACATCACTTCTGCATTTTGTTATTTTTTTATACTTTCAATTTTTCTGTCAAAGTTTTAAATTTTTTCTTTTAATTCTTTAAATGGGCACACTGTAGTTATTTTGAAGTCTGTATCTCTTAACTTTATTATCTTTATTTCTCATTGGTCTATTTATGTATTCTATTGATTCCCTCAATTTTAAACCATGTTGAATGCCTTCATCAGTTACTCTATTTTTTATTGAAATCCCATGTATGAAATGTTATGAAAATAACCTGAATCCTGTAATGACATTAACTCCTTCTAGAGAGAAATTATTTTTGCTAGCATCTTTTTTACTGCTCTACGGTCTTTTGCTAAGGCTTACTCAAAAACATTATGAATTGGCTGTTCTAGTTTAGCAATTATATAGGGCAAAGAAGTGTTCAACTATTATTTAGATAATTTTACAAAAATTGTTTTTGCTATTTTAGGGTACCCTTTATTCATCTATTTAACATTGTTTAATTATTGTTAAATAAATGGTTGTTAAATCCATGCAGCTAGGAGAACTAGTAATCATAGATCACTTAGATACCTTTACAGGGATAAAAATGACTTGAATCTGGGCTAACCTTTTGTGAAGGGTTTTTCTACTTCTTGTTCAACTTTATTTCTAGAATGTAGACTTTCAAGTTCTACACCAAAGGTGGGAGATTTACCAGTGTTATCCCTTTTTGATAAATTCTGAATACCAATTTTTCCCCATAGTCCAAGTCTATCTAAAGCTCTGCTCAGCTCTCATCTTCTGAGATTCCTTTTCTAGAACTGACAGATATCCCTTGTTGAAATGCTGCATCAAATGCCAGGCTCACTTCTCTGAGTTTTTCCTCTATTCCTGATCCGACTTAATAATTTCTCTCACTACCTTGTTAATTCTCTGTGCTTTCAAATAATTTTGTTTTTATATCTTGTCCACGTTTCTAGATATTCTAGATGGTCTACATTTCTTTACCATTACAAGAAGCACTTTTCTACCAACTTTTGTTAAAGGTTATTCAAAAGAAGCATGGGTGGGCCATACTAATGTAGTAATTACGTAAGAAAAATAGTGGCTCAACAATTTAATTTAATTCATTTTTGCAAAGAATTTATTTTAGAATACCTTTTATTCACTTATTTAACAGTTATTCACTGAGGGCTTACTATGCATGAGGTACTATTGTAAACCATAAGCATACAATAATAAAAAGATACACGAATTTCCTGCCTCTAAAGCATTTACTTTACTTAAGCATTTACCTTACTTAAGCATTACTTACTCACTGGTGTAATATAATAAACAAATAAATAATTATATAACTTCAGATTATAATAAGTGGTATGAAGAGAATAAATAGTGGGTTGTTATAGAAAAGTAAATGGCAAGCTGAAACTTAAACATTAAGAAGAAATCCCCAGTGTAGAGTGGTGTGAAAACAATGTCTAGGCAGAAGTAACAGAGTAAATAAATACCCTGAAAAAGAAAAAAGCTTACTGTGCTAGCAGTTCCTGGGTAACGTATGGTGTGTGAGCAGGGGATTAGCATGAGTTGAGATTGTAGAGAAACACAGAGTGTGGATCATGTAGAAACTTATGGTCTATAGCAAGAACAACCCAGCTTTGCTCTATAACTTTTTAAAAGAATATAACATGAGTTATGGTGCTATATTACAACTAAGTTAACTGCTGTAATATTTCTACCCAAAAGACTACAAAAAAATTCCCTTAGCCCACTAAACTGTAGGAGTGCCTTGAACCGTCAAAACAGTTAGTAACTAGAATTATTCAAATAACCATTTTACCTCTTAGAGGGTAGTGGAAGCAACTTGGGAAATTGCTACTCTAAGCTTAGTAATGACCAAAAAGGAAAAATTGGTTAGAAAACTGGTAAAAACCTTGGGGACTGGAAATAATGCTTCCTTAGAGTTTAAAATCATAACAAAAGAAAATCTTGGGTACATTTAGACAACATTCTGTGTCTTTGAGGAAAATGTGGTTTTTTAAATTAGTTTAAGAACAAAGGGAAAATAGATTCAGGCCATAAGAACCTAAGAGTAAAGACCTCAAGCATTTTCAGAATGTTCCACAAAATGTATTTCCGTTTACAACATTATGGAAGAAATTCTGATAAGAAAGAACATAGAGGCAGAAACAAAAAAGATAATATTTCCACAAAGAAAGCTTTTTGATGCACTTGATTTAAAAAGACAAGCTAGTGATAATTATAAAATAGTGGCACTTAAAAATGTTTTTAAGAAGTCTTGTTCATAATACATTTAAACTTACAAAAATATTAAAGACAACTAAAAAAAAATTTTTGCTCATTCTTGGAG
Organism: Indri indri; assembly: GCA_004363605.1. Taxonomy (NCBI): domain Eukaryota; kingdom Metazoa; phylum Chordata; class Mammalia; order Primates; family Indriidae; genus Indri; species Indri indri. The sequence continues at coordinate 7,007 of RJWJ010033674.1, read as the reverse complement.
CATAAAAACAACTAAAGAAGGAACGACTTGAGGAAATATTAATGGATTCTGAGAAGAAACTCCTTTGGCTTGGTCCTAACACCAGAAATTTAACTATTTTTGCCTTTGTATTTTCCTACAAGGTGAATAATTATATTTAAAGAGTAAAATAGATAGACTGGAAAGAGAGAGTTGAAAGCCGGAACATAAGATACTTAGAGAGACACACTAACATCTCAAAATGAGGCCAGTTCTCTTAGACCAGGTAAATTACCCCAAGAGTTTTAAAATAACTTACAAATGAATTTGCTGAAGGAAATATGACAGACATTAATCTTTTAAAAAATCCTAGCGAATAGAGATGAGCTACTGAAAGCCTAGAGAGAATCTAATATCTCTCTAATATTCAAAAGGGCAGAGAACAAGGTAAAAAAAAAAAAATCCCAAAAACTGTCTTCCAGAACAGGTTATAACGGTATAGCTTATGAGCTTTACGAACTGAAGCTGTTATTATTAGGAAATAATAAGTTTACTAGTGACAAGTGATATAATACTAACCTAGTTTTCCTTCGCTCCTTTGCTTTCTATGTTCTAGCCACAGAGGCCTCCTTTCACCCAAAAATCAGGCACATACAGGTTGCATCTCCTTTATCCAAAATGCTTGGGACTAGAAGTGTTTCAGATTTTGGATTTTTTCAGGTTCTAGAATGTTTGCATTTACATAATGAGATATCTTGGGGATGGAGTCCAAGTCTTAACACAAAATTCATTTATGTTTCATATACACCTTATACACATACCCTGAAGGTAATTTAATACCATATTTTTAATAATTTTGTTCATGAAACAAAGTTTTGACTGAGTCAACTATGACCCCATTTCATGAGGTCAGGTGTGGAATTTTCCACTTGTAGCATCATGTCAGCAATCGAAAAGTTTCAGATTTTGGAGCATCTCAGATTTAGGATTTTCAGATTCAAAATGTTCAACCTATAATAGAAATGCAATATGTTTTTGTTGAATCAATAACACAATTTCCTCTTATTTGACATCCTCCAATGGGTTTTCCCACACAGGCTCTGCACATGGTGGTCCCTCTATCTGTAATGCCCTCACTCTCTTGATTGACATTCCCTTAAACCCCACAGCTTCCAGGTCAAGGAAATTTTGGTCATACATTCTTTGTAGGGCAGTTTGCAGGTAGAGGCAATGTATTTTATAGATCCCCTAAGAAAAGATAAAGAAATATAAATTAGCCATGATTCAATTAAATTGAATACCAACCTTGGATCAAATAACTATTTCCAAGGGATAGAGATTAAAGAGGATCTGGAGACAGTATACGTTATATGTTCAGTGCCACTTCAGATGATAAAGCAATGATTCATTATCTTTTGTGTAGATAAAAATCACCATTACACTTGCCAAATAAGGTAAGCTTCAGGGCCCCATTCTTAGCTCTTTGGATTCATTAGGTTCTCTGTATTTTCACCATAGGGAAACTTTCCAAGAATTTTGTGGTTTTCTGCAGGATTTCTGACTGTAATATCACAAGGACATTTTTTCTCCCATTGATCTTTTTCCCCCAGGCATACTCAGTTACCAACTATGTTAGTAAGAGTCCACCTAGGTGGTCTTTCTATTTTCAGCTACTATATAAATGACATGCAAGATAGAATTACAGATTAAAGGAAACATTTTACTATGAAAAAAATGTACTCCTGCCACAGATATTTTTTTAAAAAGCTTTTTAGTTTGGAATAGTTTTAAATATACAGAAAAACTGAGGATATAGTATAGAGTTTCCATACAGCCACTCCCAGTTTCCACTATTAATAACATCATTATTGTGGTGCATTTGTCACAATTAATCAACTAATACTGACCATTTTTACCAATTAAATTACATATTTTATTTACATTTTTTAGTTTTTAACCTAATGTCCTTCTGCTGTGGGATCCCATATAGGAAACCATATAATATTTATTAGTTGTCATGTCTACTTAGGTTTCTCTTGGCTGTGACATTTTCTCAGGCTTTCCTTATTTTTTATTACTTTGACAGTTTAGGGAAACACTCATCAGGTATTTTGTAAAGTGTCCCTCCATAGGAATTTGTCTAAGTTTTTTCTCATGATTTGGTTTGAGTTTTGGGTTTGGGGAGGAAGAACACAGAGGTAAAGTGCTATTCGCATTCCATCATACCAGCGGTACATAAGATCCAAAGGTCTTGTCACTGTTAAGTTGGATCACCTGGCTGAAGTAATGTTTGTCACATTTTTTCACTGTAAAGTTACTCTTTTACTCTTCCTCCCCTTTTCCTACTGTATTCTTTGGCAGTCACTATGCACAACTCACACTCAAGAAGTGGGGACTTATGCTTCACTTTCCCTGAGGGCAAAGTATCTACATAAGCTACTTGACATTCTTCTGCTTGGAAGATTTGTGTCTGTTCTTCCTATTTATTTATTTCTATATTTAATAATTTATTTATATTCCTATTTACTTATAGATATTTATCCCACAGTTTGGATTATAATCTAGTATTTCTTTTCATTGCTCAAATCGTTCCAGCTTTAGCCATTAGGAGCTACCCCCATCATTGCAGGGGGATTTTGTTTTTTGGTTTTTTTTTTTTAGCACTTCTTTACCTTATGGTACTACAAGATGCTTCAGGCTCATCTTGACTATTTCCTATCCTTATCCTGGGATCAGTCATTTTCCACAAGGAGGCCTGGTCTATTTGAGAATGGTATTCAAAAGCAAGATCTAGGTGTGCTCTCCATGACTTCAGTGTTACAGTTCTTAGGCTCCTCGGCTGCCAGAACAAGGATATATATGCATGTATATTAATCCGCGTACACACAGATATTATAAACATTTCTAAATGAAACCATCTGTTTCTGTATTAAGCCACACATGAGTCTATACTGAGGTCTCCAACTGTCACTCATAACTTGTTCTAGCCTTCTCTCCTTGATTATCTCTGCATCCGCTACCACTCTTCACCATTGACATATTTAATTGTTCAATTCCAGTATACACATATAGTCATTTCAGAATTGTTAATTAATACACTTGGAAAACAACATTACCACAAGAGCAGAACACAATGCTTATGTATTAAAGGTCACTTTGCCCTTACTCTTACAGACTCTACTCTTCCAAAGTTATTAGGCCAACAGGTTTTTCTCCCATCCCCTTCAGTGAGATTATCTCACACATTAGTAACCCAGATAGATTTTTTGGTCACATTCTGCATCTGATTCTGGGATCCCCTAATCTCCTAAATTAATTTTCTGTTTGCCCACAGTAATCTTCAATATTAATGCTGTGAAATTCCATGGATTTTGACAAATGGATAGTGTCATATATTCACCTTTACAGTGTTATACATAACAGTTTCATCGCTCTACAAATATTTCCTATTCAACCTTCCTCCTTCCCCCACAAACCCCTGGAAACTACTGATCTGTTTACCATTTCTATAGTTGTATCTTTTCTGAAATGTCATAAAATTGGAATTATAAAGTATTTAGCATTTTCAGATTTGCTTTTTTCACTCAGCAATATGCATTTAAAATTTATCTATGTCTTTACATGGCTATAAACCTCATTTCTTTTCATCATCGAATACTATTCCATTGTATGAAAGCACCAAAATTTGTTTATCCATTCATCTATTGAGGGACATCTTGGTTGCTTCCAATTTTTGTTGTTTATGAATAAGGCTGCTATAAACATTCACATGCATGTTTTCTGTAGCCATAATTTTCTCAAATCAGTTGGGTCAATATTTAGGAGCACAATTGCTGGATTATATAGTTTGACTATGTTTAGCTTTTTAAGGCACTGCCAGTCTACAAAATAGCTGTACCATTTTGTATCTTCACTACTAACAAATGAGTTCCTCAGCATCCTTGCCAGAATTTGCTGGTGTTAGTTTCCTGGATTTTAGCCATCCTAATAGGTGTAAAGTGGTATCTCATTGTTATTTTCATATTTGTTTCCCTGATGTTAAATGATATTGAGCATATTTTTATATGCTTGTTTGCCGTCTCCTTTGATGAGATGTCTGCTCATATTTTTTGCCCAATTTTAAATTGGTTGTTTATTTTGTTATTGTTGAGTTTTAACAAATTCTTTGTTTTAGATGCAAGTCTTGTTAGATATGTTTTGTATAAATATTTTCTCCTAGTCTGTGGTTTGCCTTTTCATTCTCTTCACAGTGTCCTTCACAGAGAAGGCTTTAATTTTAATAAAGTCCTATTTACCAATTTTTCCTTTCTTAGATTACATTTTGTGTGTTGTATCTAGAAACTAATCACCAAATCCAAGGTCACATAGGTTTTTTCCTATGTCTTCTTCTAGGAGTTTTATAGTTTTATATTTTACATTTATGTCTATGATCCATCTTGAGTTAATTTTTGTGAAAAGTTTAAGATCTGTGTCTACGTTCAATTTTTAGATGTCCAATTTTTCCAGCACATGTTATTAGGTGCATACATGCTTAGGGTTGTTATACATTTTTGGATAATTATCCCTGTTATCATTGTAGCATTCCTTTTTTAACCTAATAATCTTTATTGTTCTGAAGTCTGCTTTGTCTAAAATTAATATAGTTACTTCAGTTTTCTTGTGATTAATGTTAGTATGGTATAGCTCTCTCCATCTCTTTGCATTTAACCTGTCTGATTCTTATTTTTAAAGTAGCTTTCTTGTGCACAATATATATTTGAGTCTTGTTTTTATAATTCACTCTGACAATCTCTATCCTTTAATTAGTTTATTTAGAATACTCATATTTAAAATGATTATGGGTATAGTTGGTTAATATCTACCATATTTGTAACTATTTTCTATTTGTTAAATTTGTTATTTGTTTTTCCCTCTTGTTTCTAAGCCTTCTCTGGTTAACTGAACTTTTTGTATGATGCCATTCCTCTTCTCTCTTATAATTTCAATTACAGTTACTTTTATATTTTAGTGGTTATCTTAGAGTTTACAATATGCATTTTTAACTAACATAAGTCCACACTTTTAAGTAATCAAAGTCTGTATTTATATAACACTATACCATTTCATATGGTATACCTTATGACAGACTATTCTCAATTCCCCTTTTCTGTTCCTGTGACATTAGCGTCATTTATTTTATTTAAGTATATGCTATAATAATTTAATATATTGTTACTGACATTGCTTTTAAACAGTTGAATTTTAGATACATTAAGAATAAAAAGGGTAAAGATTTTATTTTCCCTTTATTTATTCCCCTTCAATGCTCTTCATTGTTCACATAGATCCAAGTTTCTGATCTGTATCATTTTCCTTCTTCCTCAAGAACAATTTTTATTTTATTTGTCTTTTTTTTTTTTTTGGCTTAAACAACAGAAATTTATTTTTTCACAGTGCTGGAGGCCAGGTGTTGGCAGGACTAGTTCCTTCTGAGGGCTGTGAGGGAGAGTCTAAAGAGCAATTTTTAAACATTTCTTGCAGAGCAGGTCTGCTGGCAATGAATCCCTCATTATTTGTTTGTTCAAGAAAATCTTCATTTTTCTTTTCACTTTTGAAGGATAAGTTTGTTGCATATAAAATTCTAGATGGTGAGTTTTCTCTTTCAACACCTAAATCTTTTATTTCAGCCTCTTTTGCGTACATGATTTCTGACAAAAAGTCTGCTATAATTATTATACTTACACTCTACAGTAATATTCCCTCACTCCACTCCCCTCCTCTCAGCTATTTTCAAGATTTTCTCTTGGTTTTTTGTAGTTCGACTACAATGTACCTAGGTATGGATTTATGGTATTTATCTTGTTTGTGTTCTATGAACTTCTTTCTCTTGTTTTTTTGCAGTTCGACTACAATGTACCTAGGTATGGATTTATGGTATTTATCTTGTTTGTGTTCTATGAACTTCTTGCATCTGTGGTTTGGTATCTGTCATTAATTTTGGAAGGTTCTCAGAGAGTATTACTTTAAGTATTTCTTCTACTCTCTTCTCTCTTCTCCTTCTGGTATTCCAATCACAGGTGTGTTACATCTTTTTAAGTTATTTCACAGTCTTGAATGTTCTGTTTTCTTTTTTTCATTCATTTTCTCTCTGGATTTCAGTTTGGAAAGTTTCTATGTACCTATCATCATTAACATCATGAAAAACTAAGACATTATCTTAAGAGATCTTAAGTGCAGCAGATAAGTTACAGAGTTGCCAGTGTAAACTTAATCAACTGTGTTCTCATGTAATCTCTTTGTTCTGTTTATCATTTCACTCTGTTTCATTTAGCAGGATAAAAATACCAATTCGTTAGTATTCTGTGCAATTTATTTTCAAAATCCAGCTATCATATTTTAATCTGCACATATCTTTCTTGGATCTTTCATGACTCTACTCTAGTTTTCTTAAATCTTAATACATTTACAGATTATGAATCTAGTCTTATCTAGTTTCTATAATATCTGTTTTATAGGTGGATATTTGTTTTTCTTCTTCAGATTAGCCTCATTTAAAAGTGTGCAGTTTTCAATATATTAGTCAAATTTTTGGTTTACTTAACCTTACAGAGAGAGGCTTATGGTTAAACAATATTGAGGTTGAGATAAATTTTGAGAAATGGGGTGAGACTCTGCTCAAATCATAAAAGTAAGAAGGGAAAAACATAGGTTTATTTATAATTTTACTTTGCAACATTAGTGAACAAAGGGATTATACTTGGATGTAATGAGAGCATGGATTTTTCTCTTCTTTGCTGAAGAGTCTCTCCTCTGTAATTATGGAGTACTCTCAATGCTTTCTATATAACTATTCTCACTGACTTGACAGCTCTCACTGAGAACTAGCCTCAGCTGTCTCACTAATCCAGTTAAAAGAGTAATATGAGAATAATATCTAAAGCAGTCACCTTGCCCTACATAAACTGTGGCATCCAGGAAATTTTGGTAAGCTTAATTAGGATCAAACTTTGCTTCTCTATAAAGCACACTTTTATCTAGCTCTTGCCATTAAAAATTAGGTAGTTGTAATA
>RJWJ010033673.1:0-21180 GCA_004363605.1 Indri indri | reverse complement strand
GAGGAAACCTCAGATAAGAAAGATCTCAAGCCTGAATCAGACATAGCTGGGGGAAGAGGAAAAGTGAGAGCATTTATAGCAGAGGCCACAGCCAGTACCAAGGCCCTGAGGCAGAGAACAAAGCAATTGCCATGAATTGAAAATCGGGAGGGAGGATATTGTGACTGGAGTGGAATGAGCCACAGTGAGAGAGACAGAGATGAGAGGCAGGAAGGGCCCCGTGCAAGTCTGATAATGAGGAGCATGTGTTTTCTTTTAGTTACATTGGAGAATTTTGAAGATATCCTCTTAAGCAAATGGTTGGCATAATCGGATATGCATATTTTTAGATGCACTCTGGCTGGGCACAGAGGTGAGATTTGAAAGAACTAATGGCGATATTTGGGAGGATGTTTTGGAGACTACTGCAATTATCCATTGGTGTGGATGATGACCTGGGCTGGCCCGGGGGCTGTAAGATGAGAGTTAACGTCTGAGATTACTACCGGCTCACTGCATCCTGCAGGTTCTTGTTTACAATGCCCACTTGACAATGGGATTCCTAATACACTGACTCACAAAGCAGATCCAGGCCTCACCAATAAATAAATACAAATTGGCATGCCTGGGAATTGCATATGGCCTGAAAAACTAAGAAAAAGGGATTCTTTTACATTGGCCAGCTGCACTTTGGAATAATACACAGACCTCTGTGAATCATTTCATGGTTTATTAAACAAAATTCTGTTTGCAATTGGCAAGTTAAGAAAATAAATGTCCATGTTTGTTTTCACTTTCTATTTCCTTGGTTTGTCCAGAGACTCACAGCCCCAATCTGAGGGCTGTCCTTGGAGACCCACTAAGCAGACCTGGTTCCCCACTTTTGAATGTCTCGGGGAAATCAGCCACAGATTTCCATGAATCCTTATGAGAACGAGGGAGGAATTCTTGATGTTCCCATCATCAGAGAGGGTATATAGGCTGCCTGCCAAGGCTAGCAGGTTACAGCCTCTTATGTGTTACTGTTCTAGGTGCCAACCCCTTGGGCCATCTGAAACTGGGAGAATACCGTGCATGGTCTACAGACAGAAAAGCTTTGCCTTTTCTGAGAAATCATACTCTACCACTGTTAACCTACAATCTTATTTGGGGTGTGTGTATTTTGGGGGAAGACGTATTGGCTAAATTCTACTTTGGTGCCTGGTTTAAGAGAGGGCAAAAAACTTGAGCATGTGTCAGAATCACAGAGCGCTGGGCCCCACCCCCAGGGTTTCTGAGTCAGCTCTGGGGTTAGGCCTGAGAATTTGCATTTCTAATAAGTTCCCAGATGGTGCTGAAGCTGTTCGCCTAGGGACCACATTTTAAGAATCACTAGTCTATGCGATTGATGTAGTCCACAGATTAGTTGTATTCAGTGAACAAACTATTTATCAAATGCCTCTTATGTGCCTGGCCCCATACCTGCTTGCGGGTCTTTGAACATCCAGTTTCTTTGGCTTGGAGTTCACAGCTTTCCTTGCCCCCAAGGCTAAGTTCATCAGTGCCCCGGGGCATCACCCGTGCTTTTTCCACCACAAGTTTATCTGTAACCTTATGTGACAAATGGCATCCCTTGATGAAAGTGTCATTCTCTTTCTTCTTTGTGCAGGACTTGGCATATAGTAAGAGCTAAGTTAAATAAAATTACCAGTGCTAGGTAAATAAGTGAATGAATAGTTCAGATGGATCTCTGACCCAGCACATCTTGGCAGCATCTAGAATATTCACCTGGAACCGAATCATATTTCTATTGATGCCATCATTTAATACCATATTTAGGGCTTCTACTATGTGCTCTGTTTTATACCAGTTAAGTTATTATCTCTTGCCTGGTATTTAAAGATTTTAAAATCCAATTATAGCAAAGAAAACAGTTTGATATAAAATTGCAATATAAGGGTACCCTTTATTGTTGATCGACATATCTAAAGTCACTAAGCAGTGTAGGCTTCTGAAAGAAAAGGTCGTTATTGCTCTGCACATATTAGGTAAGTCTTTCATCTGATTTGTTCGTGGAACCATAGAATTCATTTGGTTATTCACTTATTCAAATTCTTATTGAACAATGCCCGTGTGTTAGGCTAGGCATAGGAGAATCTCCAAGTTGCAAGGAGACCTAGAGTTTATTTAGTGTAACCCTTTTCCAGATAATAGAATCCCCTCAGCACTGTTCTATCCCAGCCCTCCAACAACTCCTTGAAAACTTCTAGTAACAGAAGACTCATTGATTCCTGCACAGCCAATCTTTGAATCACTGCTGAGTGCTAACTTCTCTTACATTGAGATGAAATATCTTTCCCTGAAGTTTCTTCTCCAGGCCTTACTTTGACTCCTTCAGTAACGGAGCGTGTTTAACTTCTCTTCCCCACGATGGGCGCATCAGAGAAGGGAAGTGGGTAGGGCACAGCAGGGCAGAGCGTGGACACAGGCACTGGGTGGCCCAGCCTTGAAGGCTAAGCTACTTAACCTTCCTGGGACCCAGTTTCCTTATCTGTAAAATGGGGATAATACTATGCCTCAAATAATTATTGTGAGGGTTAACAAATTTATTGGATGCAATGAATTTAGAACAGAGTCTGGCATATAATTAATGATTAATAATATTAATTGCTGTTGTCGTTCTTGTTCTTTGTAAAGAGCTACCTTCTCCTTTCCGGGTCTGACTGAGCATCTTTGTTGGTCAAGCATGACATCACCCAGCATTGGCTGCTCCCATCTCCTTGGTCTTATCCAGAACACTCCTCCATTGTGTTAGACCCATCTTGTTACGGTGCTCAGGACAGAGCCTAAGATTAGGGGCTGTTTGTCCTGCACAGGACAGAGAAGGACCCTCACTTCTACTGTTCTTAATTCAGTTTGGTGATAAGAGAAATATAAACAGTAATAAAAATATGCTAAGTGCCTACTATATGTAGCAATTATGCTAGACTCTTTAAATACATCATTTTTCCTTCTTGTAACAGTCAAGTGAGATAGGTAAAGGTGCTTATATAGGATCATAGCACCAGGGATAGATGCGCCAGGATCCAAACAGAACTGCAGGCTTTGGAGGGGGCCTTCTCATTGCGCTCTGTGCTGCCTCACTGTTCCCAGTGAATTTCCAAGGAATGACAGGGCCCCTGATTCAGCAGTCGGAGCAAAGCTGTAAAATGAGTTGCCAGGCCTGCAGCACTGTGTGGGAGGTGTTCCGATTACGGCCTTATTTATTCATTGCTGCTTTATCCATTCACTCTCTGATCTCACTCCCCCTCTCTTGGTTTAGGCAAAGAAAATACTCTTGGACAGAGTATAATAAAGCCCTGAAACCACCTGGAGGATCAAGCCTGCTGCATTTCAAATACCAAGAAGATGAGAAAGTTAGCATCAAAAGAACGCAGCACATTGGGAGTTACCTCGTCCCGCCACCCAGTTATTAGTGGATCCACATTATGACTGGCCTTGCTATTACTGATTGGTTTGTAATGATAGTGGTGAGCACTGACCATCACTAGCTCTGTCATTAGCAGGGAGTGCCCAGCAGATTAGCGAGGGCAGCAGCAACATGCACTGGGCACTCGCTCCATGCCAGGCCCTCTGCTAAAGCCTGCACCGTCATTCTCTCACATGCCTGTGGTGACCCAGCGAGTGGGCCACTGTGATTATTTCCCTGTCCTGGATGAGGAAGCTGAGATTACGGGGCTTGTCTCATACCTAGTGCATGATAGGTTGGGATTTAAATTCCAAGCTGTTTGATCTCCTTTGCAGCCACAAGTCTCTGTTGGAGCTGTTTCTACACATTTCTCATTTTTCTCTGAATAAACGTCCAGGAGTAGCTCCCCTTTACACATGCACGCCACTGCCACCACCACGATGAGCAAAGTGACAGAGGGAAGCTGGGGAGATCCGGCAGGGCTGTGGAGGATGGCGGGCTTCCCTGAGGGGACGCACACGACCATCACCCCTCCAGCCACAGAAAATTCCTAAGAAAGGGCTCAGCCCTCCTGAACAGGAGGAGGCCAAATATTAGCAAACACAACTCCATTGGATCCACAGAAGGTACATACTTTCCCAAAGCAGTGTCATGCATGTTAAATTATTAAATTCCCACAACTACCCTGTGAGGCGAGCACTATTTATTATCCCTATTTTATAAACGGGAGCCTGAGGGTGAGAAGGATGAGCGGTTGTCCCAGGTTTCTCAGCCGGAACCAGGCAGGGGCGGGGCCCAAGCCAGATCTTTCTGGAATCCCTGTATCTTTTTCACCCCTCCTTTGGTATCTTACATTTTTAGCTTTTAATTTTAAAATAAAAAAATATGTAAGTAAAGCTGAACATTCCAGGAAAAAAGGGGAAAATATAGATAAGCAAAGAGCAAAAACTGTAAAACCACCCAAATCCCCCATTCCAAGATAACCTCTATTAACATTTTGGTCTATTTTCACCCAAACATTTTTTTTTTTTTAAGATACATGCATATATACTTTTTTTTTTTTAAGAAAGTGATATCATACATGTTAATTCATGGCCTATTCTTATTTCCCCCAGAATAGATTATGCACGTGTTTCCGTGTTAGCATTTGTGTTGCTCCATACATAACCACTTCAATGGCCATCCCATCCCACTATCCCAATCTCTTAAAGTTAGACAAGCAAATCCCATTCTTCCACTGTGTGCTGTTTCCAAGGCTGTTAAAAAAGTGATGGGCTAAATAAAACAAAAACAAAATAAAAAGCAAAAATTTTCCTTCCCGACAATCTTAGCTAGAACCTTAAATCTTCCTTCTCTCCCTCCACCATCCCCACTGCCCAAATTACACTTGAACACAAGACAGCCTCGAGAATAATGTAGCTCCAAGCTGGAATACACTGTGAATTCAGAGAAGCATCTTAAACTCAATCCAAGCCTAGAAATCGCAAAGCATTTCTCATTGCCTTCTTTAGAACAGGGTTTCGTATTTGGTAAGACAAAGAAAGGGCTCATGTTACCTGTATTCTGACCACTCTGATAAGGGCAAGGTCTGTAATCTTAACTAATGCCCCCAAGCCTTTGTAGCCGGCAGTGAGAGGATCCCTCCTGCTGACTCAGATTCTCTGCAGAAGAGAAAATGCACCCAGCCATTGATGGAAGACCTTTCCCAAGCTCTCCCCTTACCGGGCATTGTCACAGTTATAACCAGATAACTCTCTGTGTACATCCAGCCTCCCTACACCCACAGCTGCCCTAGGATAACATTTGTCATTAGAACACAAAACCCCTACTTTAGAGGTTTGTCATTTTCTGCCAGATCAGATGAAATTTTCTCTTTAAAAAAGGAAAAAAAAAGAAAGAAAATAAGAAACTGAGAAAAAGAAAGAGGTGGGAAGAGAAGAGATCAGTGGGATTGAGTATGTATGGGGAATGTTATAAATGAGTTAGCTGTGGATACTTGCTTGGTGATGTGCCTTCCATTTCTAGACATATTCACTTAGCCCCATCCTTCTTTGCATGGGTGAGGGAATTTCCAAGCGAAGCACCCTCTATGTTTTGAATCCATGCCAACCATCAAAGGTATACAATAGGACTGCTGAAAGCAGGAAAAGGGCTGATGGAATCGTAATAGCTCTGGGAACTCACTCACTCCTTCCTCTGCTTGGAGCCCCATTAATAGTGCAGTTGGTAACATCAAATGATTTTGATTCCCTTTTCTACAACTGCTATTTTAGCTCCTTTGCCATCTTCAAACTGTATTTCCCATGGTAATTATTACATTTCCTTTATTTCCAGTGTCAGCTTATTTTCCAAGAAAAAAAAAATCATACAGCACAGCTAAAGGAGCCAAAATAGAACAATTTGTTACATTAAGCAAATATTTATTTGCATAATTGTGACTTTCATTTCTATAATAGCACAGCAGCAAAACTAACAGTGTTCAATTCAGAAGGGCAGGACATGGCATGCAAGACCTTATGTCTCACTGGGGAGCAGCCAGAGGATAAACAGCAACCCACCTTTCCCTCCAAGGCCAAGGTCGAACTGCAAGTTAGGAATTTTCCCTACTTTACCACTGCCCCTGACCTTATTGCTTTCGGGAAAATTGTAACATGTTGTATAGATTAAATTTTATCCTGATATTACACTTAAGATACAAATGTTTGTATAAGGTTAAAAATGAACTGCAAACCAGAATATGAAAACTTTTTGCTTTCCTGGAAAATGGGTCTCCCAAAACAGCGTCCATTGATTCTAAGAGAGATCAACTGTCTCTACTAATGATTCCTGAAACAAAGCGAGTAGATCCAAAGAAGTTTGCATTTGTTGAGGGGACTCTTGTGTTATTTGTCAGCCTTGTTAACACAATAGAATTATGCAGGGGGTAGGCCTGTCCTAGGTTCCTTGAAATGGGACTTAAGATAGTCTCAGAGTATGAGGTCTAAAGGTTTGTATATTAATTTACACAAAGTTAACCTTTGTAGTTAAAACTTACAAAACACAAAACATTTATTATTTCTTAACTCAGTGTGCTACCACAGATAATACAATAAGGAGTGATTTCTTTTCTTATAACGAAAAAAATTGCCAAGATCATTTCACGCAGTGGGCATATGAAAAATAATATTGCTTAAACTGAGAACCAGTGTTTTCTCAACTGGAGTATCTATAGCCTTCTGATCTAGTTTTCTCATCATTTATGGGAAAATATCTAATATCTAAAGAGAGCCTGGGATGGGGTCTTTTCAAGACTTAAGCATAGAACTTTGTAGTTTGAAGAGCTTAGTTGTAACAACACAGATTGTACAGTCAGATCTGGGGGAAAATCCCAGCTCTGTCACGAGAATCGTGTGACATTGGGCAAGTCCTCTGACCTCTGGAAGCATCACTTTCCTCATCTGTAAAAGAGAGAGCAGGAAAATGTCTCTCCCCTAGAATGGCTGTGACTCTTACAGAGGTAAGTTGTATGAAGTGTTTAGCAAGCTGCCCGGCACATAGTATTAACCAACAGTATTCACCATGAATGTGTCTGCTAATTTGCAAAAAGACTTATTTCTCAATGCAGTGTTTGGGAGAGCCACATCATACATGAGAAATTCAGGAACTAGGTTGGGGAAGGGAGGCACTGGGTAATAAGGGTTGGGAGGGGCTGGCAGTGCATGCAGAAATCATTTTAATTGCAATTTGAAACTAGAATCTCGACCTCCCAAAGTAACGGCATGATCTTTCGTCATCAGAGCCTCTATTAGTCAAAGTGGGACTTGAAAGTAAGGTAGTCTCATTCAAATTCTCTGCTAGCACACCATGGGGATCTTTTTTTTTTTTTTCCTCTAGAATCTTCTGCTAAGGTTGCAGAGTTTATGGTTCCCATAATGCACATGTACAGTATCTATTTCATTTAATTCACTATTAACACTTCCAGTTTCACTTACTGCAACACAGCTGGATAAAAAGAATTGAAATCAGCCATCTATGGTAGACTCAGAATGTGGCTATTAGCAGTTTTATTTGGAAACCCACCCTTCTCTCACCTGTCTTGCATAATGCCATAAATTCCACTCAATACTCAATTATTAAACACAGCTTTATGGCAAATACGATTGCGATGCTTTCTCCAGCTAACCCTTTTCTTACCCTGGTTTTGCTCCGACCCAGTGTTGCCCAAGGGTGTGAGAGACTTTTGTAAAAACAAATCAAATAAACAACATTTTTTAAAAAAATCCCCATATTTGTAAGTCCAAATTGAAACATTGAATTTTCTTAACTTGAATAAGTGAAATAGTTGGCAACTTTTTCTAGTGTTGGGTTTTATGGTGCTGGACTTTCTATTACCGTCAAAGTGTTTTTGGAGGTTGGTATCTATGTAAGAAGGAGCCATATGAACTAGCTCAAACAAAAGGGAGTGATCTATTTTAGAGCCTCGCAGAGACGGGAAATGGAAAAACCACCTATCTGCGAGGCATTTACACTTACCATGTTTCTCTTTCTGGGAAGGCACCATCTTATGTTCTTTCCTCTGTGCAGCTGATCAAAGTCCCCACTTGTCTGGGCAGATTGGCTTTCTCTGTTAATCTCTCAGCTCGCAACTGGCTGAAAAAGGTCATCTCATTCTCATCTCAATGCAACCTTAAGACCAGTTCAAGGTCTTAACATTGTTGGATCCCAGATGTTGGTCCTCTTAGTTCAGATGTTTCAAGAGAAAGAGAGAATTGCATTAGTCATCACTTAATCTTTGGCTTAGCACCCATGGGTCACAAATCTACACCTGTTCTAACCAAGAGTAATATGGTACAAAACCGGTGGGTTAGACTCACATTTTACAAATGTGTCTGTCATAATGAAGCCACCCTACCAAATTTCTCACTTCCTCTCTCAACAGAAAGAGTAACCAAGCTTGTGATGTAACACTTCAAACCAGGAGGCTATTTCTACTGTTTCAAAATCAAACCCAAAGTAACCCGATGTTTTTCCAGAATGCATGTGTTTCAAATGTGTTTAAAATTCTCTCCTCTTTTCCAATTTTGATTCATCCTGAAGTATTTTTTTTGAATAAGTACCTCCTATTGGTTTCTCCAGGCTGTTCATTCGTGTCAGAGTACACACACATAGTGAAATTACATCAATAGTCATATCAAGAAAAAGATTTTCTTCCACATGACTGGAAATTCTTGTTTGAATCCCGTTTTATTTTACACATGCTAAAATTTTGGACAAGCTAATGAATATAGAGCTTATACAATATAGCTGTTTAACCACTCATGCAGAATAAAAATTGCCAACACACACAATATCCTGTTGTTTAACACTGATTCTGAAAATTGTTCCAGAAATAATATTTTTGGGACTCTCCCTCTGAGATGGGGCCAAAAATGGTCGTACATCCCTCAATGTATAGCTAACTGCAGAGAGCTGCATCAAACTCATTGTTTATTAGGACAAAGCCTTTCATTCCCATGCTTTCTCCTTCCCTGTGCCTGAGGGAGAGACTGGGGTTCAGGGGTGGGGAGTAGCATGGGGCGGGACATGAGACCCATTTTGAAATGTATGAGAGTTGGATACTCCCCAAATTCCAGCAAGATTACACACACACACAAACCTCATCTGGTAAATATTACATTCTGTTTTTGTCTTTGCTTTAGTTTTTATACAACTTGACGGTTTGTGGTATTGTGCCACATTTCGGAGCTAAGGTTTACAAACATCTGGCTCACGGGCAGCATTCCATTCCCCACAGCCCCCAGTGTCTCTGGGATAAAGTGTTTGCAACATACCAACCGAGGTGGAAAACAAGAGTTTTCCTAGAGAACAATGCGGGTGAGCAAGGCACTATGCTACAAGGGATTCCTCTGAAGGAGTCTGGGCCTCGCACAATCAGCCCACTTGCTGCCACCAGATGACCTGTGCAGAGGTGGGAGTCATTGCATCCTGCAGAGTGGCTGGTTGGTTGGATCCCTTTTAAACCCTTAGACACATGAATGTTTATGCAATAAAGCATCATAATAATAAAGTAATACAAGCTCTCTTCAATCATTTCAATGGTATATTTTAAATCTTCATCCCACTCCGGATTCTGTCCATATAAGTAGGAAAATCTTTTCTCTTTCTTGCAGTTTTCATGGAGGAAAAGGTGTTAAGATCTTTTATATTAGTTAAAGCATGTGAAATAATGCCTGGCACTTGTTAAGAGCTACTTCAGTTTTTGCTTTCATCCTTACTATTATTTCCATGTTGCTCATCAATGTATACAGAGGACAGTTCTTTTTAAATAGTCAGGTTTTGAGGTTTAATTACAGTAATTGATATGCCACATCTCCCTGTCTCTCTTTTTGTTATCTTTTCTTCCCTTTTTATTGAAATGCTGTGATAGGATATTAGCATGTTGTCCAAGGCAAGAAATCCAGTGTTAATGCAAGTCTTTTTTAATGAAGACGTCCACCCTGAAGACTGTTGATGTGGAGTGCTTTCCAATAACTCTAGTTCCTCAGAAACAAATACCTGTTTTCTGCATCACAGAAGATACCCGAGAAAGGTTGTCATCTTTCCCTGGGGAGGATAATTTACCAACCTCTCCAAGTCTCCAGAACCCTTAAAGTTATTAATCTGTGGGTGTGGGTGGGGAGAGAGCCATGGATTCTTAGGATGGTCCATATAGTCCTTGCGACCACGTGCAAACTTGTGTGTGTGTATGGCCATGCATTTTCCTGAGGAAAAGGCCAGTATGTTCCACCAGATCATCAAAGCTAGTCATGAAACCAGAAGGGTTCATAACTATTTATGTCAGGGGAGTGAAGAGAGCCAGAGTAGGGAAGCATCCTACCTGGAATTGTGAAGGAAGCAAAGTCTCTCTTTTATTTTTTCACCTTAGTATTGGCCTTTATCCTTTTCCAGACACAAATTACCCAAATGCAATATTTCTCCACTTCCCTTTGAAAACTTAATATCAGATTCCTAATCTACTCTAAAAAGATACACAGCAGAAGACATTCTAGAAAATTTCCATTTGGAGGCTGGAGTATTTGGCTAATGAGCAAAACTAGGGAACTAGACTGTAGGACTCTAGAAGCTGGCGTCTGCTTCAGGCTTGTATGGCTTCTGTGTACAATCGACACGTCCTAGAGTCACTGGGGAAATGTGAAACATTGTCTTTCTCAAGGAAAACATGGCGGGTAATTCAAGTGAGATCGTGGAACCCTATTTAAATCATCCATAAGTAGCTCTTCAGCATCAGCTTTGTGTAATACGGTACTGGTGGCCATGGGGGAAGAAGAATAAGGTAGCCCTGGCCAGCAAGAATCTAGCACCCTTGATGGGACAACATAAGTTGGTATCTCCAAACAATGGGAGAGGAATGTTTATTGAGCACTTACTAGTGCCAAGCATGGTGCTAGGCACATGGTGCTAACATCAACAACATGGGCTTTGAAATACGGCAGAAAAGGGCTCAAATTCTCATTGTACTACTTGATGAAAGAGGAACCTTGGGTCCGTGACATGAAAGTCCAAAGCCTTATAGTCCTCATTTATCAAATAGACACAATTGTAGTGCTTTCCTTACAGGACAATTGTCCGGATTATGTAGGAAAACATGTATAACAAGGTCTTGGTATGGTGACTGGTACACAATAGGAACTAAATAAATTTTGGCTATCATGGATTCTCTCACTGAGTTCTCATACCAACTCTGTGTGGCAGGTAGCAGCTTTCCCATTTTGCAGATGGGGAGACGATGCCTGGAGGGGGAAAGAACATGACTGTAGTCACTGGCCTATAAGTGACAGAGTTGGACTCTTCACTACACAGGAATGAAGTACATACATTACTGATCTATTGAGAGGTTAATTTGAATGGTACATAGCAATACTAGTTATGTATTGATATTAATATATATATATATAGAAAATATAACTACTACCAATCTCATTTTTCGTATGTTTAGGATTAAGCTAAGTATTAAAAAAAAGTTGATTTTCAAATAATATTAAATCAATAATAATACAGATGAGACAGCTGAAGTGGACAAAATTATTGATGTAATTTATAGAAGTGAAGTAAGATGGAACTATCTCCTTTTTAATGTAGAGCAGGAAAAATATCAAAGGGAAAGAGTACGGGGTTGAAATTCAGACCTAAGCACTGGAGTATATATACTAAATATATTTTTAATTTTAATTCATCCAGAATTTCAATATAACTTGCCAATACATTCTTACTATGGCTGTTAGAGATCTGGTTGCGGCATTCACCTGTGACTCAGGCAGTTAATTCCTTCTAGAGAATGCTGGCACTCTACGTAACCCAGCTCACATCCCCTGTGAGGAAACCGCTGTTCATGATTCTGATGACTGGAAGGTTATCAAAGGAAGCTGAGCCCTGCTGGGCATTTGTGGGGCACAAGGTAAAAACTATAGGGAAGAAAAGGGATGGTGTACCCCATTTTAATCACAATGTTCCCCTTAATAAATCCCTCAGACCTCCATGAGGTAGCACCTGGTACCAAGTTCAATGCTGTGATACATATTACCTGTAGTGACGATATTTCCAACTCATGTTACTGTTGCTTTCTTATAAAGCATCTTTATCTTCCTTCTTCTAGTATTTTGGCATGCAGAATTAAGCTCTGGTACTAGAGAAACAAAGATGTAGCAAAGCTGTTGAATTCTGCCCCCACCTCCAGTCTTAAGGAGCCTTCCTTTCTCTCTTCCCCCAAAGGGAGCTATTTACATTTACAAGACAGGGGTGAGGGGCAAAGGTCCTTAGAGGGAAGCCCAGTGGTGCCAGTGATGAGAGTGGGCAAACAACACCATAAACAGAAGCCATGGATACTAGAAAGAGGAGTGGGGGGACCAGATCATAAGAGGCTCACATCTTACATCTGCACTTTCAGGTTGTGTCCCCTTGAACAAATCATTTAACTTTTCTGAGTTTAAGCTTCTTCATTTAAAAAATAAAGGTAGCACAAAATACCTCGATGTTGTCATAAAGACTAAAAAAGCACCAGACAGGTAAAGAGCTTAGTATATAATAGTGCTCAATGAGATTTATCATATTAATCTTTCTCCTTCTTCTCATTTCAGTGTCTTGTACTAGAAGATCTGTTATCCTGTCTCCATTTCCTGGTAGTAAACAGGAAAATTCTAATCTAATTCCAAATGTTCTCTTCCTGCATCAGGCACTCTGGCTAAGACCCATTTTCCAAACCCCTGCCTTTGAAAGTTTTCTATCTGAAAGCTGTCAACACGGGCCTTGCAGCATTAGCCAAGATCTGACTTCATGTGAGAGCAAAGTCTCTGCCATATCCACAAAGATGAACTTTTCCAGTGAAGGTGCCAAAGAGCTGTGCACCTCCCATAAAACTCATTCATCCTTAGAAAAGTCATAGCCAACACACTTAGTTGGAGCCCTTTTCTTTTCATTTTATGAGAATGGAATTTATCGTTGCTTTTAACAATTCTCTTCCTCCCCCTTCTTTTCTCCCTGAACATGTACTGTATCTGCCTTTGGGGTTTTCCCCATGCATCCAGCAAATAATTTCTGAACGTTTTAACATCAATGGGCAGCCTCTCCCTCCTGCTAGGAGATCTAATAGTATTTAGAGTCTAACAGAGAGTTTACAAAAATAAACCACTCCATCACCTTGGGTAAAGACAGAGCTGGTATTCCAAGGATAGAAGACATCAAGTAACATGACTAGAGTCTAGTATCTCTATTGACACCGTTGCAATCCAAGCTATCTTTATCTTTGGCTTCAGTCATTAAATGGCCACGTTAGTAGTGACACTTTATCTATTTTCTGGCACCTTGCTAATTCTTTTTCTAAGGTACCGCCAGAATCCCTCTTTCAAACACAAATCAAATACCTGGCCCCCACCTGTTTAAAATCCTTCAGGAATTCTCATTCCCAAATTGATAAAGACTAAAATCTTTAATATGGCTCAAAAGACCATTAATAACTCTATTTCATTCTTCCCTAGCCTATCACGCCCTTCCTCCACCCATTCGACCTTGGTGCATGCTTTTCCCTCTGTCTGGGATACTTTTCTCCCCTGTCACCTAGCTAATGCCTATAGATTGTGTAGCACAGCGACCTGATGCTCAAGTTCAAGACAGCTTCTTCTGTGATTATGCCCTCACATTCCTTTCATATACAGTATATAATGTTTATCTTAGTTTGTAATGACTGTATACAATTATCAGTGAGATTATTTTATTACTCTCTCTTGTTAAACTCTAAGCAAGAGTATTATCAAGTTTACTCATCGTTGTATCTCCAGGGCCTTGTTCAGAGCCAGGGGCACAGGCGTAATACTAACAACAGCCATACTTAACCAGTTCTCAGCATTTTATATGGCAACTCTTAATTTTTACAACAACCCACAAAAAAAGGTATTCTAACCCTCCTTTTACTAATGGGAAAACTGAGGCACAGAGAGGGTAAGTAAGCTGACCTAAAGTTCCACTGCTAGATAAGTGAGATACTTGGGTCTTCAACCTAGGGAGTTTGGTTGCAGGGTTAATGCTCTTAACCATGACATCAACCTACTTCTCAAGCAGTAGCAGGTGCTCAAGTCACAGGAAGTACCCAATAAATATTTGTTAATTCAATAATGAGCTAAGAATAGGCTGTTGCTGAAATGATCCAGCGGGAGGCTGAAGACCCTAGAATTTGTTCAGGATTGGAGAGAAAGTCACTGAAATGGCAACTCCAAGGGAGCATGAGATCAGCATCATCTGGCAAACCTATGTGGCAGTGAATACCAAAGCAGCAGCGCCCACGAGCTGTGTTTGTTACACTGGAAGCTGCTACGTCTGTCTTGCCATTTGGAAATGCTGGCAGGCAACATCCCTGCTCCTGACTAAGCAAGAGCAAGTTTAAATATAGATGAGGGCTCTAAAAGTGCTGCTGTTGAGGCTATAACAGGTGACAGTATACATTTTTTTTCCCCTTCTGTAGGTAAGCACATTACAGAGCTTTTGAAAGTTGAGCCTGAACCATGACTACTCTCGAGTGTTTATCCCCAAGAGCTTTAATGTGATGCTGGGGACCATTGTCATTTACTGAAGGATTTGTCTATTTGCTATGAATGTCAAGAGACTGAGAACTTGTCTATTTGCCATGAATGTCAAGAGACTGACATTCATAAAGATGAACAAATACCTTTTACCTACAGAGGCTGTGCCTTCAAGGAGGTCATTTGGGGCTGACGGCAAGTGGAGAGCACAGAAGAGATTCTAGGGGGATTCTTTTGTCCCCAAAGAACAAGGAAAATGGCAAAATAGGGATTTTGCTGACCTCCTGAAAGGATTTAACATTTGGAGAATCACTTGCTCAACACTTAGTCAACAATGTGGACAGGGAACATTTACACAGACCAGAGCAGAGCACAGGTCAGTGGGAGGGACAAACAAGGAGAAGATGGGAGCCCTGTCCTTGGAGAGCTGATACTTTGGTTTGGAAGGTCAAACGCTCGAATTATACCTCGGCAATGCTTCCAAAAGAACTAGCACACAAGGGGAAATGAAGAGTGTCCAAAGTGAGTGGCACAGTGTAAACGGGAGAGTGACCAAACTTCACTGGGCCCAGTTTTGATGTTTACTGGCCACTGTGTGTGCAAGGTTAGGGACTAGAGATAGAAACACAAATAGGATTTTTTTTTTATTCGTGAAATGGTTTAAAAATCAGATGTGGTGACAGACGTGTGGTCAGTGCTAAGATAGGTAACCAGGTGCTAAAGAGCCAGAGGACAGGCACTCACTACAGTGAGATGAGTCGGAGAGGGCTTCCCAGAGCCGACTCACAGAGCATAAGAAAGGTGTCTGCAGTGGTGCTGGTGCTGGTGGGATGGTGGCAAAGCTGAGAAGATGCATTTCAGCTCACACAGGTCATCATTGGCAATGCTAGGATTTGAACCCAATCTATCTGGCTCCAAATTCCTTGTAATTCACACTATAACAGGCAGTCTTCCCAGTCATAAAATGTATGTTGAGTATTTGCTATATGTATGTGTTTTAGCTTGCCTTCTACCCTTTAAATGTACCCATCTTGACTCTTATTTACATAAGGACTTGAATGATTGGCCCAATATGAAAACTTCAAGTGGTTTACTATTTGCTGCTGAAACCTAAAATGTGGCCTAAAGTAAGCACTTGATATATTTCATGAGTAAGCTGAATGAACAAATGAATGGGTGCATGCCTCCATGAATAGATGATGAGAATGTAGAGACAGACTGGAGTAGGGGCATGAAAGACATGGGAGAGACAGTCTGGAATAGAGTTTTGAGGGAAGCGGGGGACATGAAATGGCAAATGGAAATCAAGATGAGCAAATATAAAGACACGGAGGAAAAAACAACTAGGTTAGGCAGAGTACTCTCATAGCTTCAGTCAATGAGAGCCATAGTACCAGTACCACTGCCTGCTTAATGTGGTTCACTGAACATCTACTATGAGCCGGGTCTCATATTATGCCTCATATTATGTACATATGGCTAATACTTGTTACAGACCTGCCGGTCAGGTGATATTTTTTCTTTGTATAGTTGATGAAATAGCATAAGAAAAGTCTGTAACTTTGCATAGCAAAAATTGGAGATGGATTAAAATCCAGGTCCATTGATCTAAAGAGCCCTGTTCTTTTCAGTATACTCCCTTCCAATGAGCTACTAATTGTAAGCATCCTGCATATGCAGTATACTCAACCCTTTTCTAAGTTTACAATGTAAGTGTGGTCCTAGGCCTAGAAACTACCTACCTTTTCATACATTATAATTTAGATCTGATATAGACATCCATCTGTCTATTTTTCTGAGAAACCAATGTATTGGTCCTTGATTATAACATTCCAAGTTGCAAAAATGTAATTATTCACTCGCTCCTAGTTATTTATTATGTATCAGGCCATTTTCTAAATGCTAGAGTTACTAGTTAGACTAAGTCTCTGCCTTCAGAATTCTTATGTTCTAGAGGAGGATGAACATAGAAATAAGTAAGATAAATAGAAAATTTAGATTATGATAAGCCTGTGAAGAGAATGAGTGCAACCATGGGGTAGACCTTGAGGGGAGAGGGGCTACTGAAGGTGACCAGGGAAGACCCTCTTCCCTGAGCAGTGGCCTGAGGGTGAGGTGAGCCAGGGGTGAGCCTGTCTGGGAAAACCATGCTTGTTAAGAGGAGAGCAGGTACGAAGGCTTTGAGATGGGAACAAGCACATGAGTTTAATAAGCAGAAAGTCACTAGTGTGACTTGATTCTAGTGTGTGAGAAGAGTAGGAGGAGAAGTTGTGGGCTGTGCACAGGTAGTCAAGGGACAAACCAAATATGATCTTGTAGACCACGGTAAGAATTATATTTTGGCCAAATAGGCATGAATTAGAGAGCTGTAATGAAAGAAATAGATGTTCCAACTTCTCAAGGCACCTAGATTTTAAAAGACGTGGTAGAAGCAAGGAGATCAGTGAATGGCTATTGCTTCTTTCCAGGTACAAGGTGATGGTGATATGGACTGAAATGGGAGAAGTGGAGAGAGTGATGTTGGTAAAGTCTTGAAATACACTTTAGGTGTAGAGTCGATGGGACTCACTGATGGAGTGGCTGTGGGGTCAGAAAAAGAGAGGAATCAAGGGATGACTCCTAAGGTTCTGACCCCAGCAACTGCATGAATTGGATGCCCTTCCAAGATGGGGAAGACAGGAGAGGCAAGGTTGGGTGTGGGAGGGATGTGAGTTCTATTTGATTCATGATATGTATGGTGTGATGTGTATTAGATACATGAGCAGAAATGTCATACAAACACGACTCAAGAAGGTGAGGCTAAGAGAGGAAGTTAGAGCAGAAGATAATAATGAAGACATCCTCACCATATTGTGATTTAAAACCTTGAGTTCAGAAGAGATCACCAAGGGACTGTGTGAATAAAAAGAAGAGGAACGAAGACTGAACCTTACGACAGACCATCCTCTGGAGTCCCAGCTAAGAAGGAAGGATCGGTGTGGGTAAAAGGAAGATGAGGGATGTGCGGGGTATGGAAATCCAGGGAAGAAAGTATTTCAAGAAGAAGACAATGGTCAACTGATATGAAACATGCCCAAGAGGCCAAATAAAATGAGAAAAGAGAATTTGTCGCTGTAAATAGACCCCTGATTGCTGTGTAGGTATGTAGACTGTGCTCTGAATGAGGATCCCTGGCTGAAGGGGTTGTGGGGGTCCAAATCCAGCCCCTGCCTCTATTCTCTTTTCCCCATACTCCGGGCTCCTTCTTGCGGCAAGCACTTCATACCTGCTGTTTCTTGTACCTGGAACACTCTCCCATCACTTTCCCCTTCCCTCCAGCCCTCTCCCCTAAACCCAATCAATCTCTTCTCTTTCCTTTAAGTCTTGGTTTAAACAGCTTTGCTTCTACCTGGAAGCCTTTCCTGACTGCCCAAGCTTCTATAATTCTCATTAATAACAGCACCAATGTAATTATATCATTTCCTGGATGCTTAATCCTTCCTAATCTGTCTCCCCTGGTACTACATCAGTCCTGGGTAGGCTGGGCCATGTCTGGCTTGTTCACCTCATGATATCCAGTGCACAGCATGGTGCCTGACTTATGGAAAGTTCTGGATAAGTGAATGAATGAATGAGTGAAGTCTTGTTGAAGTCTTTCTTGCTCCCTGGAGAACTAGACTGGGGACAGAGAATCCCCAATCCTCACATGGCTGTTTAGCCTCAGTCAGACTGAGCAGCTTCCCACTCATGGTCTGGCTCTTCTCCCAGCCTTCCACTTCGTCTCCAGGGTGTCCAGCTCTATCCCCTCTCTGGCAAGGTGATGCTTCCAGATTGAAATACTTAGGACTCCATCAACTCCTGTGTTTTTCAATTGTCTGTGATAATGTTAAGACTCTTCACTTCTATTTCTATGTTGCCCAGCAACCCTGCCACATGCATGATAGGGACACGCTGATCACCTGGAACAAGTTATAATTTCCTACTAATTGCTGGTAGAACCCAAGGTGAAAGAGGTGGTAGTTGGTCTCATGAGACAGTGGATCTCAGCCTTTTTTCTTCTGTTACACTCATGATGTTCACACTCATAACATGTTCCCAAAGTTTAGCCATATTTTGATTCCCCAAATCCTCCCACTTGACAAAATAAGACTATTAGGAAATATAGGCATTTAAACAGGCACGATTCAACAGTGGATCAGTAAAGGTCATAAATATAGCAGACTGGGGGTTAGTGAAATTCCTCCTAAACTAGAAGCTACTCCACCCTTTTCTTTCCTATTCAAGAAAATATTGGATTGCATGTGAAAGTGCTAGAAATCACATCATAGTCTTGAATTGGCTGTAAGCAACATAAAATGTCTATAATAAAAAAAAAACTTTGGTTTCATCATAATAGAAATGAATAGATTTTTATGTTTCATCAAGAATAAGATCCCTATTTTGATAATGACCTTATTATATTTTTCATGAATTTTAATTTTTAAGGACATCAAATGCTGCAGTAGGAAGTGCTATTGAGAATGAATCACGCAGTTCTGGCTTTAATACTGGAATAAATGAAAACAGTGCCTTCTTACATCCTCGAGTTGCACCATGGTACTGTCTAAGGATTTTTAATATGATTTTACCAGATGAGTTTTATATGATGATACTGGTTTAGTGGTTGAGGAAGACCAGAAGTTGGTGATCTGAGTAATACATGGGGAAGACCAAGAGCAACTCTTCCTGTGATACTCTAAAGAGTGATTCTCAAAGTGTTGTCCCCCAACTAGCAGCAATAGTATCACTTTGGAATGTATTAGAAATACCAATGACCAGGCTTCACCCTCGATATACTGAATCAGAAACTCTGGCCAGGGACCCAGCAATTTATGTTTTAACAAGGCCTCCAGGTAATTTTGAAGCATGCTGCAGTTTGACAACCACAAATCTAGAATATCAACATATTCGCTCACTAAGGATAGAATAAAAATAGGACTTTAAAATATGAAACCAACTTTAAAAAATGCAGGACCCATGACTTCTAATCCACCAAGACACTAAAGAAAATGTAGCTATCACAGTGGAAATAGCAGTCACTGGTCATGGGGATAAGTGGATCGCAAGACTTTCCTTCTGAAGCCAAGGGTGCAGTTTCTCCAAATGCAGGACTGAAACAAATTAAAGATAAAATTATGAAATATGAAATATAATAAGGGAAAGTTGGCTTCTCCACATGGAGTAACTAAATCTATTCAAAACAAAACTTTGATAATTGGCAGCTGATACCAAAGTCATCAGAAGATGCCTGCCGAGAGATTCCCACCAATGTCCTGGTTAAAAATTATATATAACATGCTCATATATAAACTTGTTATTGAGAAGCGTGAGAACATCAATGAGGGCGTAGTTTTTGGATCCTCCCCCAAGAAATTCGAGCAGTTCTGGAGAGCTGAGATAGTTTCCCAAGAGATTAGGATGTAGGGAGAAATCCTGTGGTCCTAATCCCCACCTCACCTCTCCCACACGACAGCTGGCAGCACAGGCTGCCCACCGATCCCTGAACCAGAGTACGGGAGTATCCAAAAATAACAGGAGTCCTGACACCCCTCCCCAATTCTAGAAAAGCTTGCAGTCAAATGGGGGAGATCAGACCAATATTCTCAAACCTCCCAAGGGTAAACCACCTGAATTCATTAGGACACTGTAGTAACAAGCAATGGAAACTAATTCTGGGCTAGTTTATGGCAAAAAATAAAAAGAAAAGGAATTTATTATGAACTACAGAGGTGTCTTATGAAAGGCAGCAAGTAATTGGGCCTCAGGGTGCAGTTAGAACTAGGAAGTTGAAAGAAACTCTCTCCGTTTCTTCCTTTCTCTCAACTCTGTCTCCACATGTCTGCTTCATTTTTCACTTTCCTTGTTTCTCTGGAGCACATAGCCAAATTTGGCCACCCCAGTTTGAGTCTACATGGTGGCGTCCAACATATAGCCTCATATACTCAGGTAGCCTGACTCTATTCTCTTTTGGTTCTAGTTACAGATTTCTAGGAAAGAGGATCTGTTTGACCTTGCTTGTGTCATGTCCAGCTTTGGCTCAATCTGCTATGACCATTGGCAAGGGTATTGTCACAGGTTACACAAGTGGCTCCCGTGCGCATACTTATGGAGGGGGAAGGGAGCAGGCAGTTCACAGACTAATATGGGAGTAGATATTTCTGTAGTTGGAAATATACCTTAAGATGACTGTTACCCTGCCAGAAACATGTATCACCAAAAATAAACCAACTGGCTCTCTCTATCTGAAGAACTCTGAGGGAAGGGGTGGTAAGTGAGGCTAATCTGAAGAAGCTGCATGGAGGAGGTGTTACTAACATATCTTATAGCAATAGTTCTCAATGTAATGGTGTATGGGGATGAATTGAGAAGCAAATAAATGGCCACTTACCAGAGCTTGCAACCTGTGATCTAACTCAACTACTAAACTGGTATGATCATACAAAATCCACAAGGTGAAATTTAGAAAATCTTTGCAAAGTGCCATGGTGCAACTCAAGAATACATAAAACCATTGTTTTTACTTATCTGAGTATTAATGCCAGAACTACACAATTTATTCCCAGCAGTATTTTTTTACTGTAATATTTGATGCACTTAAAAGTTAAAGTTCTTGGCAAATATAACAGAGTAGCTGTCAAAATAGAGATTTTCTTATGGAAGAAAAAAATACCTTTTTTTTTTTTTTTT
>RJWJ010033672.1:0-17739 GCA_004363605.1 Indri indri | reverse complement strand
ACAAGGAAGGGGAATATGTCAATTAAAAGATATGTCATTTATTTTAAATGGGCAAGAATAAACTAGAAAAATCACCGGAAGAACTTCTCTGCAAGAAATCCTGAAGGGAATCCTTCAGGCTGAGATGGAAAGAGGCTAGACCATCACTGAAATGCAAAGGAAGTCATTAAGAGCACAGGAAAAGTAACTTTGTAGGCAACTAGAAAAGACAGTACACATGTATTTTTGTTTGTAACTATTTTTTCTCATAAATGATTTAAAAATAACTGCATAAAGAAAATTCTAAATCTGTGGTTGATGGGCATTCCATACAGAAAGCTGTAATTTGTATAATAAAAGAGTACATTGAAAGGGTAGGGAATGAGATATATGAGAGCAATATAGTATAGAGTATTATATACTATTAGGTTGGTATTCATCTCAATTAGGTTTTTAGAAGTTAAATGTTCATTGTAATCCCCAGAGCAATCACTAAACAAAAAATATGTTAAAAGAAATGACAAATGAATTAAAATGATACACTAGAATTATCTATTAATATTTAACACAACAGAACACAGTAATGGAAGAGTAGAATTCAAAATGCATAAGACATACATAAAATAAATAGCAATGTGGCAGACGTAAATCCCACCTTATCAATAATTACAGTACATATTAGTGGAGGAAACATTCCAATTAAAGGTAGAGATTGGAAGAATGGATAAAAAACATGAGTCAACTATAATCTGTCTACACAACGTACACTTTATACTCAAAGACACAAGAAAGTTAAAAGTAAAAGGATGAAAAAGGATATGCCATACAAACAATAGTCAGAGAACTAGTGTGACTATACTAATATCAAACAATATAGACTTCAAGGCAGAACTTACTAGATACAAAGGTCATTCTATAATGATAAAAGGGTTAGTCTATCAAGAACACACAACTATAAATACATATTCACCAGAGCGCAATATACACAAAGAAACAATTTGCAGATATGAAAGGAGAGATACTTCAACCATAATAGCTGAAAAAATCAATACCCCTCTTTGAACAATGAGTAGAAAACTGGGCAGAAGATCAAGAAGGAAATGCAACATTTGAACAGCGCTATAAATCAACTAGAACTAGCAGACTTCCGTGGAATACTCCACCCAACAACAGAACACGATCCAGAACAGGCCATATAGTCGTTCTTAAAACAAGCCCCAGTAAATTTAAAAACATTCAAGTCATACAAAGAATGTTCTCTAACCAGAATGCTGTTAAATTAGAAATCAGTAACAGAAGGAAACAGGGAAAATTCACAAAAAAGTGGGAATTAACAACACACTACTAAATAACCAATGGGTCAAAAAGAAATCACAGGGAAATTAGAAAATACTTGGAAAGAAATGAAAAAATACAACATGCCAAAATATGTGGGTTGCAGCTAAAGCATTACTTATCAGAAAATTTATAGCTATAAACATCTATATTAAAAAATTAGAAAAATCTAGGCCGCGCATGGTAGCTCATGCCTGTAATCTCAGCACTTTGGGAGGCCAAGGCGGGAGGATTGCTTGAGTCCAGGAGCTTTTGATTTAGTTTCAATTGAACCACCCACTTCCTCTACTTTAAACTCATATTTAATCACAGTTTTTTGGTATTTAATTAAAACATGTAATGAGAGTAACAACTCCAAGGAGCATGAGCAGTTTTAAAAGGAACATAACCTATTCTTGACGAGCATGTAATCCAGCCAATGCACACAGGAGGCGAGGGCAGGAGAAAGGAAGAGCACCTAGGGCAAAAGTCAACAGGTGGCAGAAAAAAACATGAGAGACCTGTTTCCTCCAGGACATCTATATGCAGAAGTTAGATAAAATAACTTCCGTTAGACTTAAACCTGATGTTGAAGTGTGGTTGGGTCTGGATACATGGAAAGGTCATTGCACACATGTATAAGAGTATGAGCAATAAAAGAGAATTTGGGAATATAAACGGAGAATCTTGATGAGTGTTCATACACCCATGCATAAGCCTGTGCCCTTAGTCAGGGCAGAGTATTCCTCAGTCCAGTTTCTAGTACTTCTACTACAAGGAAATGGTGATCACTAAAATGTGAAGAATACAAGTATCCTCTCCCATACAGATTCCCACCTCTGAGTCTCCACTGTACTCATTGTGGATATCTAATTACTGCCTCGATGAAGATTACATATCCTGGCTTCAAATCTTGTCCTTGTCACTTTCCAGCTTTGGAAATGACTTCCCTTATCTTTTAAATGGCTACAATGATAGATGTGTTGGGCAGAATAACAGCCACCGAAGATGCCCATACCCTAACCTCCTGTGAGTACGTCACCTTACATTGCAAAGGGGATGGTGCAAATGAGAGTAAAGGAAAGGACGCTGAGATCCTGGATTATCAAGGTGGCCCAATCTCATCACATGGTTTCCTAAAAGTAGAAGAATGAGGCAGATGAATGTGTCAGATGCAACATGAGGAGGACTCAACCAAGTTATCTGGCTTTAAAGACGGAGGAAGGGGCCATGAGTCAAAGAGTGTGGGCAGCCTCTAGAAACAACAAAATTGGGACTTCAGTCCTGCAACCACATAGAACTGAATTCTGCCAAGAACCTAAGTTAGCAAAGAACCACCTTGTCTCCTAGAGCCTCCAGAGAGGAACCTGTGATCAATGGAACTGTAAAATAATAAATTTGTGTTGTTTTAAGCCATTAAGTTTGCATTATTTTTATGATATCCATAAAAACTAATAGAATTAACTCATCTTTACCTAATTGTGGCTGATTTTAAATTAGATAATTCATGTAAAAATTTCATATAGTGACTGGAATTTAGCTGCCAGTAGTTTTACCATTGCTCTTTTATTACGATTATTCTCATAGCACCAGTAACACGATATACTATTTTAAAATAGATGTATACCCCTGGGTGGTAAATAATCATGTCTAATGTATCTTGGTGTACTCATGTTAGCCGCACTATTGGTAGGTTCTTAAATTCTTTTGTATATGTGCGATTAAATAAACAATTGAACAAAATTGCAGGACCATGCATTTTCACACACTTTGAATTCTGAGCTTAATAATTACCAGAACACTTGACAGTGACTAGTTCTACCTAACTAAAGCAAAACTGAGGGAATAGAAGGAGAAAAAAATGAAAATAAATTATCTCTTGTAATTGAGTCTTAGATAGGCAAGAACATGGTCAATAATGAATTAGGGAGTAGAAAGCGTTACACAAGACTAACTGTGCTGCAACTTTTGCTATCTTTGACATAGCTCTTAGAGATAAATTTTATGAATAAGAATACATATATGGAACCAAAACATGTAGTATGCATTCACTGCTGATGTCATGGTGGATTAGGAGTTATTACTTTCCTCTCGTTCTCTTCAATAAGGCTTAGTAGGAAGAGACGAACAAGCAACAATAAGAACAACTCTTTGATCTCCTCTATAAATTTCTGACCACTCAATATTAAAATTGTTCCAAATTTAAGCCTGTTTGTGTTACCACATACACAGAATACTCATCAGGGATTATACTAAAGAATATTAATATAGAAAGAGGCTTTAAGAGCTTGAATTGAATTACGAGATATCCTGTTACCAAGACACATTTTTTTTCCTAAGCTTTTATTTTCTTTGTTCATAATAACATTTCCAAAGCTGCAGCAGCACAATTTTCACTGCTTTGGAAAATGATGTTGTATTTTCTGTGAGTCAACTAGGTTTGCATAATTACTTAGATGACGTTTACAAACACAACTTCTGATATATTGAAAAGAAAACATGAGACAAGTGAAGGCAAGAAAGATATGTTTATATAGCACTATTGTTTTACTCTAGATACCATTGTATCCTTAAATGCTTGAGAGCAGACAGGAAATTGTGCTCATCTTTCTGCAGCAGACAGGCTCTAAGATGGCCCCATGAACTCACGTCATGCTTCGTTCTTGAATAATCTCCAAGAGTGTGGGTCAGACTTGTGACTTCCTTCTAACTTGTGGAATACAGCAAAAGCAAATGATCTTGTAACAGTTGTCTTCGTAGAAGACATTATTTCCCTTGCTGGCTTTGAGGAAGCCATCTGCCACATTGTTAGCTAGCCCGTGGCAAGGTCCACGTGACAAGTAACTGAGGGAGGCCTCTCTCCAATATCCAGCAAAAATTGCAACCCTCAGTACAATAGCCTGCAAGGAGACTCAATTCTGCCAACAACCACATGAGCTCAAAGGCGGAATTCTTCCCCTGTTGAGCCTCAGGTGAGTCCAATGCTACGACCAGTAGATTGATTGCAGCTTTGTTAAACTATTAAACAAGGCACCCAGCTAAACCATGCCTGGACTCATGACACAGAAAATGTGAAATAATAAATGTGTTGTTTTAATCAACAGCTAACTAATATATTGGGCTTCAAAACCTACCTTTTATCTGTGAAGGCTGAGAAAAATTATTCAGTATGAGCTGTTGTCTCATATTTCTTAATTAAAATCTTCAATACTAAATCAACACAATAATACCAGTTGAATCATTATGATACAACATATACGAACTCCTGGCTGACAAGAAGAAACTTCCCTCTCTAGGAGGTTGCAAAACTATACCTGAAAAGTTAGTTGTTTATTTAAATGGGGTAGCCAAGTTATTTAATTTGCTGTAAAACATTCTCATCTCTCTCTTCTTTCTTGTATCTGCCACATCTACTCACAAATCAGGCAAGTTCACATCATGTATATTTACGTAAAGTAGTATTACAGAGGAATAAAGGTAAATCAATTAATGTCATGTACAACAACTTGGTTATATCTCAGAAATATAATGTCGAATTAAAAAAAAACCCAAAACAAAAGAGCTCTTACCTTAGGGTTTTATCCATAGAATGCCAGCAAAAGAAGTAAAACTGATCAATGGTGGTAGAAATTAGCACTGAGCTTACACGTGGGTGGGTAATCACTGCAAAGGATTGGACTGGTAATGTTCTGTGGCAGCTCCCTGGATGTCTTCACTTTGAAAACTCATTGAACTGTATAGTTATGACTTGTGCATTTTTCTTTATGTAGGTTACGCCTCAATAGAAAGCTTACATTAAAACCCAAATAAAGAGTATTTGGGTCTTTCACTTTTGTTATTGTTACTAACCACTCTGGGTATGTTAAAACTAAGGAGTAGAAGTGGTAGCATTTTCTGCTGAGTAATTATTGCGTATTTAGAAAAATGCCTAATTATACATTCGACTGACACACTAGAATGATTTCAGAAAGGCTTGGCTAATAAGAAAAGTACGTGTTCGGAATAAATAATATCCTGTTGTCAGAAAAGTAAACATCCAAGCCTAGATTAAATAATGTTAATACAACTATGGGAAAGAAAATAAATTAAAAACATAAACAAAGTCTAGAAATAACAGTATCACAAGTGCTATTCTGGTTGTTAGTTTAACAGGACAGAAACATTATTCTGTTTGAATGGGAAAAGCCACACAGAGGAGCTGTAAGAATCCATGTTTTACAAATCAAATTTACAATATGAATGCTGTCCTTGTAACTGTGAGATTTCCTAGTAAATACTCAGACTTGGAATTTTTACCTTAGAGATCTAGATAAAAGAACTATAACACTAATTTTAGTTTTAGGACCTTGGAGTTACTTATACACATAGTTCTTATTTCTTTAATTTCATGGTCTTTTTTTTGAGAACTACAATGACAAGCATTTATGAGTGAAAACTATCAAAACCAGTAAATAGGACATATTCTGTTTATAATAACACACAATAATAAACAAGACAAAATGAAAATATTAGCTTTCAGAACAAATTCTATCCCTTGAAACTTCTCAATCAATCATAAAATGTAAGGTGAAATATAAAATAGAAAAACTATTTAAAAAGTGATGTAAATTATAGCATCAGTTATTTTCTTTTGATTTGAGAGTTATGTTTGAACAGAAACAGTGAAGAATATCATTTGGGTATACAATGTGAAAATTATTGGTATGATTAAGCAGTTCATTTAAAACAAATTATTCACTACTCTTGAAAACTCAGGCTTACTAAACCATGAAAAGTTCATACATTAAAGTTACAAATAAAATTACTAATATATGTATTGTAGATCTTTTCTGTTTTGTCATCTTTATTATTAGAACAAAAGATAAATTTCTATACTGATGTGCTACCCTCTTATTCCTTTGTTCTTTATTATTTTTCATAAACTTTTATGACAACTCTGGCAGGAAATCAAAATGTTTACTGATTCTCTCTACAAACTTAGGCATTCAAGCATATTCCCAAGATGTATTTGCATACAGTTTTTAATAGGTCAGATTTTGTGATATTAACATTCCTGATGGAGGAAAAGTCTCTAAACCAAATAGGAGTTCCATCACCAGTCTAGGGACAACTTCATTTTTCTCTTCTCAAATGATTAACTCCATTTTGCAGCAGCTGATAAACATCAGCCTGAATGACATCTTTTGTGTGAGGATGGGGGCGTGGGCAGAGAGCTGGGCAGATGGGTGTTTCAGTCAGTCGTGAGCGGGGAGCACGACCCCTTCAAATTCCATTTCACGACTCACTTCATGTTCAGAGCTGAATCTGCATGAAAATCAAATTCATAAATTCAGCCACAGCTTTGATTAAGAATTTTGCGGGTGTTATTGTTCTTTTCGAATTGTGAAAAATCATGGCAGATAGTATGTTTCTTGTAATGTCTGTCAATACTCATCTTCCTTCTTCTCTCACCACAGCTCAGGAGTAGAAAATTATTTCCCTTCCCAGGATCAGGCTGTCTTAGAACATGAATGATCCTCACACATAACTCCCTCACTTCACATGTGAAGAATGTGACGTTATAGGCTGAAACAGGCCTTGTTTCTTTTCCTCCCAGTCCAGGGAACTTTCCAATACACCAGGGTGTTCTTCAGGAAAGTGAGCACCAAAGTCTGGGAAATATTGTGAGTAATTACAAACCCTGCCATAGAAATGATCAAGGGAAAATAAAGCAATTTACATATACATACAGATGTGTGCACAGACATACACACACATATATATGCAATAGCTATGTTATGTATTTATATAGTCTATCTATATTTATATCTATGTACACTGTAAAAAATTATAAGGAGGAATAAATTCACATACATATTCAATTGCTTTATATTTCCTTTATATATGATTGATATGTATTTATATATTTACATATGACATATAGATTATCTTTATAACAATTAGCTAAAAGTGCATATTCAATAAGAGCATAGAGTTTGGAAAATGATAAACATTTGAATCCCAGATCTGCTACTTAACAGCTGTGTAGCTGTATGACCTTGGACATGGATTAACATTTCAGAGACTCAGGGCTTGTTATTGTTGTTGTTTTTAATATACGTGGGACTAGATAAATCAATGTCTATAAAAGGTTACCAATTATCATAGATGCTTATTTTTTGAGTTTCAAAGAAATTTCCATGCATGCAGGTAAGCACAATAGCCCACACCATGCAGCAGGAAATGGGCTGATTGCTTCTTAAGCATAAGCATCTATCTCCCACAATTACCACGTAAGGTTGGTACAACTGGTTACAGATAAGGGCAAAACCCACAGAGGGGTAAAACAGCCTGCCCGACATCTACTTACAATGACTGTATATCTCTTATCTACCTCAACAAGCAGATGGAAAGGTAATTTCAATTCAAGCCACACAAAAAGCTCTAATTCAAGAACTGCAAGTGCAACTCAAGTGCAATTCAAGAACTGCAACTTAATAGCCCAGTTTCTAAAACTAACCTCATTTTTATCATTTCTGTTTTCCTAAAGCATTAGAAGACATTTTTAATATGACATCAAAATTTCTACTCTGATACTTTTTGCCCAAATCTGTATAATACAGTCACAAAATTATACAAAGACTCTTACCTTCCGATCTGTTTTTCTTACCTAAGACATAACCTAGAGACAGGTTTTTAAACAATGACCACCACCACAAGAAAGAGAAATTAGACACCTGTTAGTTGCAACTTTAACCACGCACCATGTTGTGATCTGATATCTCCATAACCATTAATAAATTTCTAGGCTAAGACCCAAGATTCTATTTAGTGCTATAATTTAAAAAGCATCTCTTCGGCATTCAACACATAGGCAACATGCCAAGAAAAGAAACAAAAATTGTCTTGATTTGTTTGCCAGCTGGCACTTGGGACTGAATGGCCAACGACCAAAGAACTGCCATTTTCCTCAGTCACACAGGAAAACAAAATGAATTTCTTGCTAAGTAGGCATACTTCTTGCTGTTGAAAAATTATCCTAAAAATAAACTAATTGCCACTGTAAAGCACAATTTTATTTCACCCGGCATCCATCTGGAAACTCTGAGAGAGACAAATATAAAACTGCTGGCAGAAGGGATTTTGGATTTAATGCAACTATTGATATATAGCTGTTAATAACATTTTCTTATTGAAATGATATTGGTAGCATTAGTATCCCATTTTCACTGTTAATAATTTGCTTTTATTTATAAATACAGTTCATTAAATAGGGAAACATTCTTTGTTTAGCTGTGTTATATGTATGCATATAACAGAAAACATTTGTACATGTGTATATACATATATATAATGTAATAGGCATCTAAAATATCTACATATATGGTAAAATTACTTAAAAACTCACAAAAGTCTTCTTCACGCAACTATAATAAATAATTCCTGATCATTTTGTTAATTTATTTCTTAGCATAAGAGATATTTAGAAACACATGAGAATTACTTTTGAAAATGGGATTTGAGATTAGACTAATGCATACAAAACACTAAGTTTTAGTCATATCCATATGCAAAAAAACTTAAACTCTTGAGCAATTTTTTTGTGGCAGCCACTAGTTACCCAACTGTCATTTCAAGTATTTAGCACAGATTTTTCTCTGGAAGATGGGCCAATTTGGAATTTCTCATTCCTTTCTATTCTCCATATCATTCAACCTGAAGTTTGGAAAAGAGCACAAACATAAAAAATTCGGCACCACTAGATATTTTTAAATGGGCACAATCTTGTGAGCTAGCTTTAATAATTTTCAAACACATTAGAAACTGTACTAAAATATGGTATACCACCACCCATTACATGGAAACCTTACATCTTAACAAACTCAGCTGACTTCTTTAGAATGTCCACTGAACACTTAAGTCATTACTTGAGCTGTAAAAAGATCCAGCTCCAAACATTTCACTTCATGATAATCTTAGTAAATTCTGGAGGAGAAAAAAAATGGTAGAACAATTTGAGAAAATCTTCAGTTTATAAGAAAAAAACAAAATTTTGAAATTTCTAATAAAAATACAAACACGTGTATATATAGGCATAATTTCATATGTAAATTTCTTTACTGTTGGTTATTACTTCCTCATCTTTACATTGTAAGGACCTGGTTGAAATCAGGAATCAGTCAGCGGTTCATTAAACTTCTATTTTCTTCAAGTACAACTTTCCCCCTAGTAAGCTCTGTCGTTTGGATGAGCATAATGTTAGCGGGTATGTTATTAACACTGATTATAACTAAATCTGACAAGTTATGCTGACCTATGGAAATAAAAATCAGAAAACTTCCATTTGATTCCTTCCAAAGGAATTGAAACCCTAATTTGAAGAAATGCTCCATTTGCATCTACATGTAGCTTTATGATTTATGACAGGGAGAGTTTTCAGCTAAGATGGAAAGTTGACTCTCTAGGAGTTATTATTTAGTGGAAATGAAATTTCCTAACCTATTTAGATGAACCAGGTTGTGCATCATCTTTCACACTGATATCTCCTCACTGCTTTCATTTCAATAACTACTGCTGTTATTCTCCGCTCACCGAGGGAAGAAGAAGATAAAAAAAAAATATGTTTTTCCATGAGAATGGCAAAATATCTCATATTTATTATGTTCATATAAAAATCTGCTTGAAGAAGAGTAATTTAAAATCATATAACAACTCTATTCCTGAATTATCTTGTATTTTTTTACAACATATAAGTGTGAGTAGCCCAATACATTATTGACTGTGGTCACTTTTATTAGCAACATTTCCATACACGATAATTGAGGAAAAAGAGAGAAAAAGAGGATTTTAAAATCATGTAATGAGAACCAAATGCCATGAAGCTTTATGAATTTTCACAACAATCACTTTTTGTATTGATGCGCCTCTCCAAGTTGCAAATAGTCTACTGATATTTACAAGAATTCTCAGGATGAGCAAACTACTTCACACATAAAAATGCCATAATTTTGTGGTTTTTCTTTATTTTTTCTGTACTATCATTTTCAGAGACTTTATTTACCTGTCATAATGGGGATTACAACCAAAGACAAGTAAACTAGTGTGTCAAATAAGAAAACTTGGGAAATGTTATCTTGAATTACTCTTTCTAGTAAAAATGTTTCGATTAATTTCTTCTGATTTCCAAGTTCCTGTTGAGATTGTAAAATGAAAAATCACTCACATTGTAAAACTCTTCTTTCTTAGCTGAAAAGTCTCCCTGTCATAAATCATAAAGTCGCATGTAGATGCAAATGGAGCATTTCTTCAAATTAGGATTTCAATTCCTTTCACATTATAGCACTTGCCCATGCATAACCTTCAAAGATAGTTCTTTTCAAGAGTTTCCCAACGTGACAGGCAGTGCGATATCAAAGAGATGCTGTCTATGGATATTCTATAAGAATGTGTCAGTCAGCTGAGTGCTTATAATCAGTGAGTCTCAAGGTTAAAAGAGAACTTAAAACTCACTTAGTTCAGCCATATGTTCTGGTGGTTGAAACATTTTCAGAGCGAGGCTCACTCTGGAACTTGGCTGCATGGGTTTTAATCTCAGCCCCTAGCTTTCAGCATGAGGCCAGCTACTTAACCTGTTAGTACTTCATTTTCCTCATGTATAAAATGGAAATAATAGTAATAGGACCTGTGTATAGCATCATCATAAGGATTAGATGAGTTATTACATATAAAACATTTAGAAACATGCCTGGCATCTACCCACCCCTCTTCCTTATCTGCAGTATCTAGTCTTGGCTGGGTCACCTCAAAGGAGCCTATTTTAATATTTGGTCCGCACAGATTGTTGATGATGTCTTTTTTCCACTGAGCCCAAATCTATCTGCTTGTAATTTCTTCTCACTGTTCTATTTCCATTCTTTGGAATCAGGCAGCAATACAGCTTCATCTCAACATCCCTTGAGTTATCTTCAAATATTTGAATTCAGCATGTTCTCCAAAATAAGACAGATTGGGGAGGCACTTGGGAATTTACTGGAGCTAGTAACCTAAATCATTTAATACCATGTTTTTTCATGGGTTAGAGAGAGAGGGGGGTATTGTGATAGTGCCAATTTCTCAGGGGTGTTGTAGAGTCAAATGTGCATAAGTGCTTAGAACTCGATAAGGAGGATGATGATGATGAAGATGATATTGATTCCCATACTGGGTAAAATATACCCCAATCTCCTTACACTGGTCGAACAGTTTGCTCAGAGCTTCACTGACTGCCATAGATTCTACATGACTGAAAAGTTACTCTCATGGCTACAGTCATCAAATGGTTTGTGTTGTGCATCAATTCTGTTTCTGTACTTCTGACAAAAAAATCATCTTGATAATACACTTCACCTATTTCATTGACAAAAACGTCTTTGAGAGTTTGAACATTTTATCAAGAAATGGTCCCTGATATAGAAACCCCGCAGTCAACTATCTAGAAATTCACCTTTATTTTCTTTAGTTGCAGTTGCATATTAGTTCTCATGTTATATTCCTGCATTGCATTTACTTTTCATATTGAAAATTAACATCCTTTCTGTACAAACTTCCTTCAATAGAACCACATTGCACTTCATTTTAGGCAGTGTTTTTTCATGTTACAGTTAACTACTTTTCCCTGAGTTGTTTATGTGTTTTTTTAAAGCAATACCAAGGATGCTGATAAAATAAGGAATCACATCATCTCTCACTAAAAGAATTACAATGGGCTCATAAGTACATTTTTGCTTCCAGCATTCATTTCTTCTAGTATAAAAACAACTATCAGTCATCTTTCTACAGCATAAATGCATCCTTCATTGATTAAAATTTTCTATTGCACAACATCATGTACAGAATGAGGTATCTTTTCAAAGCATCCAAAGCCTTCTATTACCTTGGCGTTAATTTCCTCACCAAATTAATTTCCTTTAGTTAAGTTCCTTGCATTGTTTCTTACACCTCTTCTATACAACCACATGGAATTTACCAATTGATTCATGCTGTTTTGTAGCTTCTTGATATCATATCTGATATTCTGGCTATGTAGAAACACCATCACTCACAGCCCCACTGACCACTCCACTTACACACACACACACACACACACACACACACACACACACGCACACACTTCATTGTTCATCTTGAAAATTCTTCCTTGTTCTTTGATGACTATCATTTTCTTTAAAGTATTTCCTAGTTTCCTGTGTTTGGTGACAGGATATTAGACTCATTTGTACAGTTTAAATTTTCTGACTTGTGTACATTAGCTTTCCATAAAATAATGTCATTTAAAAATATAGAACATAATTTATTTTTTGAATTTGCTTTTTCCTATATACCTCTCATCTATATATCCTGCTTTTTATGTACATGCTTTTAAAAGCAACCAGAATTTCACCAAATGTAAACTGATTATTTTGGGGTGATGAGACTTGTGGAAATGTTTTTTTAATATGTGTACTTTTTGTTGCTTACATTTTATGCATTTATCATTAAAAATAATAGTGGGCATCCTTTAAATGGAAAGTTTTTAATTTTTTAATTTTTTTCACTTTTTTTGAAAATAGATATCTAAAATTCAACAATAAGGTAAAGTAGAATGAATCTAATTACACCTCAAATTCTTCTAAATGTTATAAGATTGAAGTTAAGTAAGCAATTTTATGTAATTTTTAGAAATGCATTTGGCATATATTGTAGAAACCCAGATGGCATTAAAAAGACGAGGAATTTTCCACATTTTTAGTGCCATTATGATCTCCCTACCATAAAATTGAATCAAGAAATAAAAATATTCATTATGTAGTGAAAGAATTTATACAATATATAATTGTGAAGATATTATGGAAATTGCTGGGTAGTCAAATGTAAAAGGAACTGCTGTGTTTGCATGTCTGAAAAAATAACTAGACCATACAAGCTTGGGCATTCTTTATGCTTTTCCATAGGCAAAAACAATTATGATAATCCCTTTTATAGGTTTTTACAGTAGAAAATACATTTTTAAAATAAATTAACTAAACACTCCATGGGCAGAGAATGTTTCAGTGATGCTGAGTAGCTCTGCTCTGGCTGTCATTTAAAAAACAGGAAAAAGATACCATTTCCGTTTTTAATAGCTGGTTAACATTTGGCTCATGTGAATTTGCAGACAAATAATATCAGGTTCATCTCATCTAACTACATCTGACTTCAGGCAAGAACAAGAGGATCAATTCTCTCTGTGATGGTAGAATGCCAAAACAGCTCCTCAAAACTGGGTTTCCAAGATATTAAACCATAAATATCCACTTCCTTGCAGATGAGCTTCTGTTCAAGCCCCTTCGCTTGTGCTTCCTGCCTTTTCTCCGTGTCTTCCCCGGAGGAGTAGAAAACATCACAAGCACCTAATCACCCCACACACCACAGAATTGAAAAACTAGGCTTTCCCTTCGTATTTAATAAATAATCAACCCAACAAAAAGGTATAAGTATAACCAAAACAAACAAAAAAGCTTAGTTTCAAATATGCAACTATTTGTATGAAAACATTTCCATGGGTCTGATTTACCCTAATGATAATTCCTTCCTTTTTTCACTTTATCATAAATGTGTAAATCCTAATCCAGAACTGTCTGATAAGCACAGTCGATAGATTAAAAGCAAAAACAGAAGAGAGAGAAAACTAATAAATTTTAAATTCTCTAAGTAATCCACTTGGTAATTTTCTTAAATGTCTAACACACTTACATGTATTCGGTATCACAGGTAGTAAAACATTAGGCTCTTAGGTGTTCGAAGTAATTGAGTTTAAGTCACTTCCTAACTCTAAATCCTTGGGCATAATCCATATTCTCTCTAAAACTGACTTTTCCCACTTTTAATTTGGGCATAATCGTCCCTGTCTCACTGTGACGGTGAGGCCTGAATAGGATAATGAATTCTGATTTCTAAGCAAAGCATCTGGAAATAAGAGTGTGATATAATGATAATTATTCTTTCCAAATATGTTATATGTAAGCATTCTTTTATAAGGCGCTGGGCTCTTTAATGTCTAAACCCAAGCCCTAGTGAATGCTGAAAGCTCATTAGAATATTGAAGCACTAACTCCTGCAGCTCAGCGTCCAAGCACCCGAGTCAGCCCCTTTGACTAATTGATCGAGCTGAGCCTCTGCAGTAAGTTTTTAGGCATCAGAACTCCAGGATTCCTTAGTTTAAATAGTTTTTGTCTAAGCTTAAGAAAGAGCATGATGAAACTTACATGTGGAATCTAAAAAAGCTAAACTCATAGAGAGTGGTTCTCTGAGAATAGGGAGGTAAGTGGGGAGATGTTGGTCAAAGTGTATAAACTTTCAGTTACAGGATTAATAAGTTCTGGAGATCTAATGTACAGTATAATGACTATAGTTAATAATGTATACTTGAAATTTGCT
Source organism: Indri indri (assembly GCA_004363605.1). NCBI lineage: Eukaryota > Metazoa > Chordata > Mammalia > Primates > Indriidae > Indri > Indri indri. The sequence continues at coordinate 3,033 of RJWJ010033672.1, read as the reverse complement.
AAAAGATGAGACATCAAGTATTCTCAGCACAAAAAAATAAATAGTAACTATGTGAGGGGCTGGATATGCCAATTAGCTTGATTGTGGCAATCATTTCACAATGTACACATACATCGAAACTATCGCATTGTAAACCTTAAATACATACGGCTGTCTATTGTCAACCATACCTCAATAAAGCCAGGTGGGAGAGAAAGAACATGAGGAAAAAAGTCAGTATTTTTTTTATGTTAGTAAAAAGTATTTTCTTGGGCGTTAAAGATTAAATGAGATCTGAGGCCCTTAACATGGAGGACAGAAACACCATAATTGGGCCACAAGATTTCGGGGCGAAAGTGAACTCCCTTGGAGGACTATCTGTGCCACCAAAGGCAGCTTATGTGGCTGCCGGGCTCAGCCCAGCTCCCTGCAGCTGCTTCGAACCGGCCCGTGGCGCGATGGTGCAACAGCCCCGGTGCCTCCAATGGCGCAAATTCTCTGGAGGACCCAGAGGACCCTCAATGCTCCACGTTTCCCGAAAAAGTGTTTGGCTCCTGAGAGAATCGATAATGCTCTGTTAGCCTGTCCATACCATCGTTAGAGGACAGCTGACTCGTGTCTCTGCGACGGGAGGCACATTGCTACGCCGGGATTGCTTCGAAAAATGTTTTTTAGGAACCTGGTTGATCCTTTTTAAAGCTCCTTCAGGGACCCTACCTGAAGCGTTGGTGGAGTCCCTGCTGTCCCCTCTGTGTGCCTTGTGGTAGGCTACAGGCCCCTCAGTCCAGCTACGCAGGCCCAGCCCTCGCACCCCTGCCCTGATGACAGGTGAGAGGGATGACGTGTGTGCGCCTGGTCAGAGCCACGCGCTCCTCACCTCGGCCTTCACTTGCCTAACCACCCGCCTCCCCTCCAGGGATCCGCATCCCGCAGATCCTTAGGTCCTCCTAGGATGTGTTCAGAATAGGCACTGAGGAAATTTACAACAGCAAAAACAAGAACCTTACGTGGCTAACTCGGAAAAATACATAGAAATGCCAAAGCCTCGCTTTTCTGACATCCAAAGTAGCACCAGGAGAAAAAAAAAAAAAAAAAAAAAAAAAGAAACATCTTTAAAGCCTATCGAAGGGGAGAAAGTTAGATTTAGGAGAAATAACAGTAACCTTTACAGGTTAATCAGATGGACGCTAAGTTGGAGCTAAATTGGACCTCTATGCTTGTACTCTTTTAAAATTTCCTTAATGTTACTATAAATAATGAGTTGATAGTTATGTGCTATGTTTTGCTATTTCTAATAAAATTTTTATAATGGAAAAGCCATTATTACCTGCCTAATGTGTTAATCTATTCTCTTGATTTCCCCACACACAGAAGTAGCCTTTGCCAAATGATTAATAGTTTTTATGGTCACAATTAACCGTAATTGAAGCCAAGCATGGGACTTAGAAGGAAATGAGCAATCTCTAACATGCAGCCTTAAAACCCATAAAAAGATGGTAACACAATATGTATTGAGTCCACTTAGACTCCTACATGTGGATTAAGACTCATTTTGTGGTCACTATTAAAAGTACGATGCTAGAGACACTCACTTTCTCCTTTCGACGCGGTTTAGAAGCAGAGGCATGCTGAAGCCGGCTTGCACCAGCTCACGTGAAAGTCAGTTCTGTGAATTTCTTTTCAATTCTTCATTCAGTGACTGTCAAGTTAGTAGCTTGCAATTGGTCATCATGGGAGTGGTTTACACCACTGACATCAGCAAAAGCTGCAAATTTAAGACTGGGTTTTGCTTTTCTTCCTTCTTCTTTTCTCTCTCTCTCTCTCTCTCTCTCTCTCTCTCTCTGTTTACCAACACAGGCCTCCTTAAAAAAGCAAATTTTAAATGCACTTAAATCAGAGTTACTCCAAGAAAGATATGTTGGGTTAAAAAACTGTCTAAATCAATGCGACAATTACCTGAATAAAGCGCAGCTTCGTGTTCCCTCATTCCTCTCTCACCTCATTCATTATCTTACCACCTACAAACCTTACCTCCCGAAAATTATATCTTCTCTCAATCCTACTTTTACAATTTTCTGTTGTCTACCATAGTTTATACTTTATCTTTCTTTTTTCAAATACTTTCATCTACATTTTCTGATATCTACTTCTTGCTTTAAATAACCACCTGTAATCTATACATACATTAGATTTAAGATTTTCCTAGAAGTTAGCAACTAGGTTTCTCATTGAGAGCCTAATGTATAGAAAATTAACACGTTGTGAATGAGGAAATTAGGAGTGGTGGTAGAAGTAAGAATTAGAGAAGTCTGGTGATAGCGACACAGGTACCATATCTGTTGTGCCAGGGTAATCTTGAAACTTTTACTTTTTAGTATCAATCTTGTTAAGCATCTTGAGTGGCTGTAATAATTCACCATTGAAATGGATTTATGACTTTTGATGATGTCACACAGTGAATGTGTAGAAGTGAGAAGTGAACCCAGTTGTTATTTATTTCTCTAGTGTTCATGATCTCTAGTGATACGACTGAGGCAATGTATTAATTCCCAAGTACGGTTAAAGGCCATCTTAGCACATGGTAAGAGGTGAAAATGCAGGGTATCTAAACAGAGCTAGGATGGTAGCTTGCTTTAACATTAAAGTATGACAAAATATACCTGAAACTAACCAGCGGAGAGGAAAAAAATTAGAAGAGGGGTGTAGGAATTTATATAAAAACACACACTATCTAATTTGAGTCCTGGATGTTTTTCAGAGTTAAGCATGACTTTGTTGAACTTTCTTAAAAAACTGATTCAATTGCCAGTCTGATTAAAGACTGGGTTTAGCACTGAGCTCACTGGCAGGAAAAGGATGCCCTTGAGAGTGAACAGCCATGACCTGATTACTAAAATGTTGGGCTCCCATGATAAATAATTTATTTGGAATTTTATTTTACATATCAGGTGTCTGTGTTCCAGTGATTATTAGTCAGGCCCAAGAAAATGATAAATCTACAGAGCTCTGCTAGAATTGTCCGGGACAGAAAGGTTCTAAGCCAGCATATAGACC
>RJWJ010033671.1:0-17750 GCA_004363605.1 Indri indri | reverse complement strand
TCAACCCAAATGGATTGATTGCTTGCTTAAACAAACACAGAAACAGAAGTCAGCATTCTTCATAATTTAACAGGACCAAGTATCTCAAAATATAATATTAAAAATGTTTGCAATAAAATCTAAAATTTTTAACATTCAAAGAAACAAAGGAAAGCATAATTAGCATGCTAATACTGAAATGACTCAGGATTTGGAAGCAACAGACAAACATGAGGTAAAAATAAAGTTTCCTAAAATGAAAAGAAAGGATAGGTACTCTCCACAGGGCAGTACGAATTATTAAATGAATAAATAAATAAAAATTTAGAATTGAATAATAATATATCTGACATAACACATTCACCAGGTGGTTTAAATAGAATGGAAAGACATAGCAGAATGAAAATAATAGTAAAAGTTCAATTAAGTGAATGAAGGTAGTAATAGTAATTACTTATTTAGAAGAACAGAGAAAAAACAAGATTGAAAATATAAACAGAAACTCAAGACCCTATGGGATAATATCAAAAGATCTAATATTTATGTCATTGGAGGGGAGAGGGAAGATAAAAAAGTGGGCTCAGAAAAAAATATTGGAATGAATAATAGCCAAATTCACAATTTTTGTGAAAGACTTATATATGTATATACACACACAGGAAACTGTACAGGAAACTCAGCAAACTTTATATAAAGTGAACTCAAAAAATAAATCCCAGATACATCCTAATAAAATAGCTGGAAACCAAACATAAAGAAAAAAATTCTTGAAAGCAGCCAGAGAAAAATGGCATTTTACATAGAAGCGAACAATATTTTGAATAAATGCAGATTCTTGTGACTATACACCAACTTTAAAGTGTTGAACAATAGTACTGCGTTCTTATAATTCTACATAAAATGATAATGTCCTTTAAAAATGATGGTGAAATACATTATCAAATAAAGAAAAATTAAGAGAATTTGCTCCTGGGGGGAATTACGTTCCCTACACACACACACACACACACACACACACACACACGCACACACACACACACACACACGCCCCTCAGTTTTGAGGCAAAAGGCAAGTGAAACCAAACAGACACTTGGAGCTTTAGGCATAATGCAAGAACAGTGAGGATATATATCTGGGTAAATAGAATAGACTGTTTTTATTCTCTTAAGTTTAAAACGTGTAAATATTTGAAGCAAAAATCTTTGACATTGGTAAATTTTCAGTGTACGTAGTTATAATACATTGAAAACTATTAATATAACATAAAGATAGGATCAAAGGAGCTATAAGATTGTAAGGCTTTGCTATTTTACTTATACTGGTAAAATATTAACTAAGAAATCTGTGAAAGGTTTCTTATGTGTTTATATTGTGAAGCTTACAACAACCACTTAAAGACACTCAAGATAATATATACAATAAAACAATAGAAAAATCAGAATGGAATGATAAAAATGTTCAAGTAGTCCAAATGCAGGTTGGAAATAGAAGCAAAGAAATTAAAAAAATAGGGGCCAAACAAATTTAAAATAATGATGTGGTAGACCAAAATCAAATTATATCAATAACTACATTATTAATTTATGAATTATAATATTTAAATGCAAATGATCTAAGCACACCCAATTAAAGAGAAAAAATACCAGATTCCATAAAAGATCCAATTGTATTCTGTCTATAATAAACTATTTTAATTACAAAGACATAGATTGATTATAATTACCTGCATGGAGAAAAATATACCATGTAAACACTAATCTAAAGCAAGCTGGTATTGAAGGAGAATAAATTTGCAGAACTGACACTGTGCTACTTCAAGACTTACTGTAAAACTATAAAAAAAATCAAGACAGTGTAGTATTGGAAAAAGAACAGACAAATAAATCAGCAAAACAGAATAGAGCCCAGAAATATACTCACATAGTCAACTGATCTTTGGTAAAGAAACAAGGGCAATACAATGAAGCAAAGATAGTCTCTTCATCAAATGGTGCTAGAAAATTAGATCCCTATACAAAAAATAAAATGATTCTAGATATAGACCTTACACCTTTCACAAAAATGAACCCAAAATGGATCACAGACCTAAATGTAAAATGCAAAGCTATAAAACTCCTAGAAGATAACATAGGAAAAATTCCAGATAACCATGGATTTGGAGATAACTTTTTATATACCACACCAAAGGCATAATCCCTGAAAGAAAGAATTGATAAATTGGATTTCATTAAAATTAATTTATTCTTCTCTATGAAAGACACTGTCAAGACAATGAAAAGTCACGCAACAGACAAGAAAAAAATATTTGGAAAAGACACATTTGATAAAGCAATTTTATCAAAAATATACAAAGAACAATTAAAACTGTAAGAACACAAACAACCCAATTAAAAAACGAGCCAAAGATGTTAGCAAACATCTCACCAAAGGAGATATGCAGATGGAAAATAAACATATGAAAAGATGTTCCACATCATATGTCATCAGGGAAATACAGATTAAAATAATAAAATATCATTAAATGCTGGTTCTTATAGAATGGCCAAAATTCAGTCCATTGACTACATCATATGCTGTAAGAATGTGGAACAACAGGAACTCTTACTCATTGCTGGTAACAATACAACATGGTACAGCCACTTTGGAAGACATTTTGATAATTTCTTATAAAACTAAATGTTCTCTTACCATACAATAGAGCAATAATGCTCTTTGATATTTACCCAAAGGAGTTGAAAACTTACATCTGCAAAAAAAAGGCACATGATTTATTCATAATTACAAAATCTTGGAAGCAATCAAGATGTCCTCCAATTAGTACATAAATAAATAAGCTGTGTACATCCAGACAGTGGAATATTATTCAGTACTAAAAAAAACAAATGAACTATCAAGCCAGGAAAATACATGGAGGAAAGGTAAATGCATATTACTAAATGAAAGAAGACACTCTGAAAAGGCTACATACTATATATTAATAATTCCAACTATTTTATATTCTGGAAAAGACAAAACTATGCAGACAGTTAAAAGATCAGTGCTTGTCAGGGACAAAGAAGAGAGAGGAATAAAGAGCACAGATAATTTTTAGGGCAGTGGAACTACTTTGTTGCTTTAATGTTGGATACACATCATTGTACATTTGTCCAAATGCGTAGAAGGCATAATAGCAAGAATGAACCTAAATGTAAACTATTTGTGGATTCATCAGTTGTTATAAATGTACCACTCTGAGGGGGGATGTTGATAGCAGGGGAGGTTATGCATGTTTTAAGTGAAAGATATATGAGAAATGTCTGTATCTTAAGTTCAATTTTGCTGATAACCTAAAACTCCTCCAAAATTTGTGTATACTAAAAAATAAAAAAAACTTTCCCCTGAGTTTTCTTTTTTTTTTATTTCAGCATATTACAAGGGTACAAATGTTTAAGTTACATATATTGCCTTTGCCCCAACCAAGTCAGGGCTTCAAGAGTGTCCATCCTACAGAGGGTGTGTGCCGCACCCATCAGGTGTGTATATACCCATCTCCTCCTCCCTCCTCCCACCTGGCCAACAGCCGATGAAGGTTATTACCTTATGTGCACTTGAGTGTTGATCAGTTAATATTAATTTGATGGTGAATACATGTGGTGCTTGTTTTTTTCCATTCTTGGGATACTCACTTAGCAGAATGGGTTCCAGCTCTATCCAGCATAATACAAGGGGTGCTAGATCACCACTGTTTTTAGTGGCTGAGTAGAACTCCATGGTATACACATACCACATTTTATTAATCCACTCATGTATTGATGGGCACTTGGGTTGTTTCCACATCTTTGCAATTGTGAATTGTGCTGCTGTAAACATTCTAGTGCAGATGTTTTTTGTTCTTTGGGGTAGATGCCCAGTAATGGGATTGCTGGATCAAATGGTAGTTCTACTTGTATCTCTTTGAGGTATCTCCATATTGCTTTCCACAGAGGTTGCACTAGTTTGCAGTCCCATCAGCAGTGTATGAGTGTTCCTATCTCTCCACATCCATGCCAGCATTTATTGTTTTGGGACTTTTGATAAAGGCCATTCTCACTGGAGATAAGTAGTATCTCATTGTGGTTTTGATTTGCATTTCCCTGATGATTAGAGATGTTGCGCATTTTTTCAAATGTTTGTTGGTCATTAGTCTATCTTCTTTTGAAAATTTTCTGTTCATGTCTTTTGCCCGCCTTTTAATGGGGTTGTTTGATTTTTTTCTGGCTCATTTGCTTGAGCTCTTTGTCGATTCTCTTTATTAGTCCTTTATCAGATTTATAGCTTGTGAATATTTTTTCACATTATTCCATAGGTTGTCTATTTGCTCTATGGATTTTTTCCTTGGCTGTGCGGAAGCTTTTTAACTTAATCAAGTCCCATGTATTTTTTTTCTTTTTGATGTGTTTGCCCTAGGGATCTTCTTCATAAATTCTTTGCCTAGGCCAATATCTAGAAGAGATATTTTTCTTAACAAATCATCCTTGGATTGTTGCAAATCTGGTTAAAGAATTCTTAAGAAGTTAATTTTGAAAATTTTTGCCAGGGTTTTTGTTTGTGTGCAGGAGAAATTTTCCAAAAGTGTTTTGTTCAGCTTAATTTTGAATAGTTTTCCAAGAAATTAGTAGAGGAAATGCAGTTTAAAATAATGGTGCTGGAACGTATGGTTATCTACATACATGAAAATAAATCTTCAATTAAAGTGCATACCACTTAAAGTTATTTCATCCAACTTACAGATTCACTCAGTAAATAAATATTTTTGGTAGTTGTGATGATGGTGAACATAATTTACCCACTGAAATGCAAGAGCTATAAACTTCCTTCCCTTCACCTTTTCTTATACTTTTCAAGTCTGAATTTCAGATCAAACTATGCTAATAGAAATAACTACAACAATTGACATTCATTGAGTGCCTTCTGTAAAGTGCCTAATATAAAGCACCATACCACGTGCTTTACATACATTGACTTATTTAATACCAAGATAATTCCAATTATACAAATGGCATCAATTTCCTTAGTTTATAATGTAGTTTATAATGTAAGTTTAGAAAGGTTAAGTAAATAGCCAAATGACACACAATTAATTAGCTGCTTTAGTTTAAAATCAAAGGTATATCTTATACCATGGCTCATGCTCTTAAGAATGGTGCATAAAGCCTCACAAATTTTAATGTTAAAACACATATTCTCAGGTTTCAAAGATATAAGACATTTCTGCTAATTCCTACTGCTTTGCTAAGGGGAATTTGGTCAAGCACTCATGCATTATCCATAGAGCACATACTGCCTTGTAAATTTCCAGAAGCATTTCCCAACCCTATAATCCAACTTTATTTCACTGCATAACAAACTAAGTGGGATAATTTTACATGTAGAGGATAGTGATAGGAAATTTATCATGTTATTAAGAAGGCTTTATTATCATGGTATCAGAGAGCTTCCCCTTTCACTTGTAAAACATATGAACTTACAGCAAATATTTTTAAGAAAATGATTTGGAATAACTCCCTAAAATTTCTAAGAAAGAGATACGAGAATTTTGCCAGACTGAGTTTTGGTTTCTGCTTTTGAATAGAATCTGTTAATTGAACTTCTTGAGTTGGGAGTAGAATATACATAAAAAGATACTAGAAACAGGCAAATATGAAATTCCCCTGGCCTTGATTAGGAGCATGCAATGGGCGCATCAGCCATTTCATCTTCCTCATTTTCTGGGAGGAAATAAATGCCAACATTAATTGACTAGCTCAATATCATTTTTGCTCTTTAGGATCTTATAGTGATGATGCTTCTAAAGACTTCATTTTCTTTAAATCAGAACTTTTGTCTTTTAACCGCTTTCAGCTCTACTATCGTCATCATGATAGCAAGAAATCATTAGGTGACATCTAATGAGAGTTTATAACTTTTTGGCTTCATTTACAGATCATTAAATTGGCTAGCAAATTTGCTATATTTTAATGGAAGGATCAGTTTTAAGGTCATTTTATCTTTTTATACCATGACTATCAAATAGAATATTCCTTTATTTAAGTGAGAAACCAGCATGGATAAGTGCATTTAATTATAGATTTAATTTGTGTCTCTTTTATAGCTATAGTTCTTTTTATGTTTTTGCAGTCAATTTCAATTTCATGGAGCTTTTCTTTCATTTTCAAATTCTGTAATGCAGAGTGTTTTGTAACATTTTATTCTTGTCTTACGTAAGATGCCTTATATCCTCTAATATAAGCTTTTGTTCGCCAAATCAAATCAATTGTGCACGTAAGTTCTATTCTTTTGAATTTTTTGATGCTCACCATTCTTATTAGCTGTTTTACCTAATTTTATCTTAACATGAAAATAAGAAATTTAAAAGCTTTGGATTATCAATATCATGTCAATCCAGGGAAAACTCACTCTCTGTAGCTTACATGTGTTTTTTAGAGATAATAATAAAATGTCAGAAAAAGAATATTACTTTATAAACATGAACCAGTTTTAATGAATTAACCAATAATTTAATGAATTTATAGGTTTCTTTTCTTTAAATTTTTATTATATTAGTTTTTTTTAAGTTTCCAAATATGGTGAAATTCTCATGTGCAATCCAGAATTGAACAAAATGAAAATAGATCAGTGGTACTCTCATAAAGTCTTATGGTTGAACAAGCAATTTAGATAGCTGTTTTTCTGGTCTAGAAATAACCATGTTTTAGTAAGTCCAGTGTAGATTGACCCAAAATATCTTGATGCTTTGCTCATAAGAACCAAAGAAAAGTTTCATCTTTAGTACTAAAGCTTATTGCTAGTTTATGACTGCATAGAAATGTGGTGCTGAGGAAACTTCTAATGTATTATGTGGGTTTACTGGACCATAGATTAATTAATACTTTGAGCACAGAGGCAGCAAAAGGTAGTTCATATGTCAAATATTTAGGAAGCATATTCTTAAGTGAATTACATCAGATAATACTATACAATTCCATCTCAATAAACAAAGGACTTTTTTGAATTTACATAAGAGCAGTGATAGTCTCCTTCCTACTTGATATACAGAAATGGATATCGTGCTGTGTAGACAGCCTGTATGTAATACCACATAGACAATTTTCTGTGTTTGAAATGATGTAGGGCCACTAGGTTGAGCATAAACCTGCCAAAAAATATTTTCCTTTTGTCCCCTCTGTAGAGAACTATGTGTAAAGTAGAAAGTTCTAATCTACCTCTCTTTTTTAGATAGTGAATAGAATACATAAAAAAAGAATTCTTACCTTATACCAGGTTAACGAAGGCAGTGTTCTGTACACAAATGCCCTCAAGGCGAGTCAATAAGATTGGTTTATATACTGTGTAAAATCACCTGTGTCACCTATGAAAAAAAAATAACAATTGCATATGAACACCCAAACCTACTATTCTAAGTGAGAAATATCTACTCTGCTCTAGATTATTCCAAAGGTGCCAAGTCCTTTGTACACATAACTCACTCAACAAAAGTCCTATTGGATCCCAAGCCTCCCGGATGTCAAATTCTAGAAACAAAGTCCAGTTTTAGTGCTATACTATTTGATTTACTTCCTTCACAAAAATTCATCATGGAAGAGAATATAACCTAGAAGAAAGTATAAAAACAAATTTTAGTTCCTATTCCACATGTTCAATTTTAAAAATTCTGGTGATATAATTTAATCTCGCCAGCAGCCTTTATTTGCCATATTCTCATTTACAAATAATTAGAACAAAGTTTGTAAGGTGAAAAATTCTCTTTCCTATAAAATCTTTATTACTTTTCTGCCCAATTCCCTTTCAAAAAAATTCTCAAAAATAAGAAAAATAGAGGAATATCTTCTATGAGGACTGTCATTTGCCAAATCAGTTAATAAATGATTTTCTCTGAAAAGAAAAAAAGGAAGCAGGATGAGCAAGTTGTTCTATTTTTTATTCATTTAGACTATCCGCTTTTATCTCATTACTGCACAGGTGTTCTTTTATGCCAACCCTCCATTTATTTTACATTGTTTTGCAAGCTCTAGAGGAAACAAATGCCCTACTTTAGGAAGCTAGTGAAAGCTAACATGTCAAGGGAATAGAGATAGAAGATTAGAGGTAAGAAAGAAAACAGTTTTTGTAAAGTCAGTGAATTAGGTACACTTGGTTATAAATCGCATGACAAAATCATTTTTGAGATGTTTAAAATAGAATGGGAAATAGAGAAAATATCACTGAGAAAAAAATGACTCTCCAAATTAAAATAAATATTTATTTTGTATTGTTCAGGGGTTTCCTGTATATGTGAATACATTTGTATTACATATATACTATTTATTTGATTTATTTATTCATTCCTTTGAGATAAAGAGATAGTACTGATTATCTCAAATAATTTCCTTATAATACTGTTCATTGTTAGGTACTTAATTCAGCATCTTCATTGTGTTACTTTTGATTCAACTAATTATTTCATTGGGTTTAAAACAACAAAAATATGGCAAGCTATTTATAGATTTGATTATCATAAACTAAATTTTTGCAATATGTAAAATAGAATTAGTATAAAACCATTTAACATATGAATTTTAGGGTTGGCACAATTCATTGTGAATAGTATGCATCAATGTGTCTCACTGTACTAATTTTCTAATGCCTTTCCTTGTTTGAATGCTTTGCTTTAAGCTATGTCTCTCACAGTCAGTAAAGTCACTGTCTTAAAAACTAAATTGATCATATTATCTAAAGTAATTCTTAAAAGTTAACTACAGTGTTCCTATTTTTCCAATACTTTATCTCATCTTTCATATCTTATGGCATCATTGCCTCTCTGAATTACTATATAGATTTCACTCTCCACATCCCTACCCCCAACTCCCATATATTTTACATAATTTAGTCAAAGAGGTCATTCTAAAACATGAATATGATTTAGCATTTCTCTCATGATAATGTCCATGATTATAATATGGCCTGTAAGACTTAACATTATTTGTCAGTTTTTTAAATTTCCTGTTTTCAGTCTATCCACTCTCATCTTCCAAACATTATAAGACAGGCTTACTTAGCACACCTTTTCCAGATAAGTCTCATCTCTGGATTTCTTTTGTTCTTTCTGCATAGAATGCTGTTGTTCTATTCTACATGGGATGCCTGAACAACTCCTATCTCCTGGTTATATCTCAGGTTTGATAAATATTCTTGCAGAAGACCCAGGTATTCTTAGAAACTTCTGCTACACCTGTTTCTTATTAGATCATTGAATTGTAACTACCTTTTTCATTTCTATTCACTTGTCACATTACCACATCCTTGAGGTAGTGATGACGTGGTAGGAAATTGGAAAGTCGGATAATCTGACTCTAATCTCTATCAATGTCTGCCAATCCACTGCAAATAAACACACATCCAAAATTAAAACAGGTAAAAGTCAGGTAAGTTGAGCTACTAGATTTTAAAAGAAAAAAATCAGACAAATTAAATTTACCATAGTTTACTTGAATAAAGAACAATTCGTGAATCAGGAAGCCCTCAGAACCAGAAGTTCAGAGAGTTCCACCCAAGAACAACGGTAGGCAGTATTAATAGAAAGGGAAAAAAGTGATTTTAGAAACAGCTCTATTGGTGACAGCTCAGAATTTGCCTTTTATGAGCATTAAATGATGAAGCATATGACTTATATGGACATGATCTGATCATTTAAAACCTGTAATTGGCTGAAACTCAGTTGCTATGAGTGGCTAAGACTCAGCTACTTGTTATAAGATTGTACTTTTAGGTTGCAGTTTGTTTACATACGAAGTTGGGTTATAGTTTGCTACATATGAACTTAAAGTAAGTAGGTAGCCTCAAGCTAAATGTAATTTAATTTAACACAAGATGTGTCTCCTTTCTTTTCTATGCAACCAGATTGTTGCTACCATTTGTACGTTGAAATGATGGATGCACTGCTATTCTGGTTAATGGGACAGTAACTTATTCATTATTATTTTCTAAACTAAGTGCAGTAGATGCTGAGTTAGTATTTGTTGGATAAATGATAAAATAATTTATGATAATAAACCTGATTTGGACATTTACAATGAAAATTTAATGTCATTAGTGATGAAATATAATCTTGTACTCTCTAACAAAGTTAGAAAGTGCTTTTCATAATTAACATAAATAATATCATGACCTTTCATAATTAGCATAAACAGTAAATGCTTTTGAAATGGCTTATTCTACATCCTAGAAATTAAGTTTTGATAGCCTCTTATCAAGAGTCTCAAAGCCATAACATTCTTCTCTGGGACCTTTTGAGAGCTATTGACTATTGCAATTATAGGTAGAAAACTGAAGACAAATACAGCTGAAGATAATTTCCCCCAAGTAACATTTTCTGTGGATTTAAGTATTTCTTAGAATAAGCAATCTTGAATGGTGTGGATTAGGAAGAGATAAAGGTGAAAATCCTACAAGATCATAACATTTAAAGAGTATTTGATGATGCAGTAAGCTAAAAAATAAACTCTGAAGATGCTACACAATTTGTATTGGCAGTTTTAGTCTTTACCTTTTTAAAATTGTGACAGGAAACTTAAAAAAGAATGTGATTAATAAAGGGATTGAAATGAATCAACACACCAGATTAATGTTTTATGTCTGGAATATGAGAAACAGTCAAGATTAAATCAGACTGAAAATGTCATGTTTTTTTCCATAATATTCCTTAAAGTCTGTGTTTAAGGTATTGTCTTTATAATCACTGACTGGAAAATCCAGAACATATCATTATTATTTTTAATATAACAGTTTGTGTAATCCAGAAGAATTTCTATTGTTAGAGAAAAGAATGATGACAAAGAGTTCCCACAATGACAGCCTCTGAAATCTGAATCTCACCACACAGTTTGCAATAAAACCACACTGAACAACAAGGGGAAGATATAATATCATAGTTTTGGCATAAAATGAGACAGAAAATACAACACTTTTCAAATTATCTGTGAATAGGAAAATAAACTCAAATCCACCACAGCTAATTCCATGGAAATGGGCTGAGACTACAGACTCTCTTCAGCAAAGAGGAGGCTAAACTTCCACATGACAGTGTTGGAAGAGTACAATTCCCTGGAAGAGTGGTAAAATTTAGGAGGAGGAGACACCCATTGGAGGCTGTGTAGCAAAAAGCAAGAAGGGGGAAAAAAAAAAAGAGAAGAAGATTGAGTTCTACAACACATATCACAACCAAATAAGAACAAGATTGACTAATTATACAAACAAAAGAGAGCACTTCAACCAAGAACTTGTAGTTAAGCAACGTCAAACACCCATACCTGTCTACAACTGTTATTGAAAGTTAATAAAAGTATTTTTCAAAATAAAAGAAAAAAGTAACTGGGAAAAGGTTATATATGGATGAAACAGGAAAAAAAATTGAACATTGAAATACTTCACATTGTAAAAATTCTTCTCCAAAACCAAACATAAAGCAAATAAAATTGTTACACAATGCCCTAACATGATTAAATAAAATTAAACACAATTAAACAAGCATTTACAGATATGCAAATAAAATCCTCTCATAATAGAAATGCAAAAATCTCAAAGCAAAAGGGACAAAATTGAAACAAACAATGACAAACTACATTGGAGAAACTGGCAGATACTGCCTTAACCCAATTATCAAGATTAGCAATATGGGTAATAAATTATGTCAATATAACCCTTGATATAATGTAATTAAAACAACCCTTTAACTGTCTGATATTGTTCTTAAAAATTTATCACAACAGAATAATCATGATAAAATATCAGGCAAAAACAAATTGAGAGACATTTTTATAAATTACCTAACTAACATGTTTATAATTGTTAAGGTCATGAAAATCAAAGACAGACTGAGGAATTGTCACAGATTAGAGAAGACAAAGGGGTCATCCCATATTGGTTACTGAAACAGAAAAAAGACATTGGTGAAAAAGTTGGGAATATCCAATAAAATTTGTAATTTAGTTAATAGTTTATACCAATTCCTTAATTAAACTAAATTAGATTGAATTAAATGTTATAATGGTCCAGTAAAATGTTAATATTAGAGGATGCTGAGTGAAGAACATAAGGAAATCTCTGAATTATTTTTACAGCTCTTTTGCAAACCTAAAATTATTAAAAAGTTTTAAAAAATAATAAAACTAAAGAAATTTAGATTAAAAACAATTGTTTTAGCATGGCCCGGTAGTACATGGCTGTAGTCCCAAAACTGGGAATTGGAGTCCAGTCTGGGCAACATTACAGATCTTCATCTCTAAAAAATAATAATAATTTAAAAAAGTATCTTAGAAATAAAGATAAAATTACCAAGACCCCAAGATAGAAGAGAGTCAACTGAAAAGTTTAATAAGTTATATTATATTAAACTAATAAAAACATAAAAAGAGGCAAGAGAATAAAAATAAAATTTAATCAAACATTAAATATCAAAGAAAAAATAGATAATAAAGAAACAGGAAAGAGAAATTCAACATAGGCAAAATTAGAGTCCTTGGAGGTGAATAATTGATTTTAAACTATAATTTTAAAATGTTCTGGAACTAAAAAATGACTTGAATCTACTCATTAAAAAGGCCTATATCTGAAATATATTAATAAACCATTGGTCTTCAAAGTAAGGAGACTATTCCACAATCTCCAGTTGAAAAGAAAAAGTCACTTATGATAGAAAGAAAAATTATGTTAACAAGAGAGTTCTCAAAGGCAACATGCAAAGCAAATAACATTAATACAACATTTTTAAGAAACTCAAGGAAAGAAAACATAAGCCAAGGTTTTGAATATAGCCAAGCTTTCATGCATGTATTAAAGCTATGGTAAAGCAATTTAAAAAACAACTTAGGTAATTTGGCACTTACAAGTCTTTTATGAGAAATTCAAGAGAGGACTAGCTTTATCTATTTGAGCTTGAGAGAACATCGACAACTTTGTTAATTGTGATCTTTTAATTAAAAAAAAATAAAAGTAAACTAAATTTGGGGACCATGAAAAAGAAAAATATATAAACTTTTATGTTGTCTCTTAGAATGGTGGTGGGAGCGTAGAGAGGTACAACCGCTTTGGAATACAGTTGAGTAGTTTTTAAAAAGTTAAATATACAATTACCATATCACTCAATTATTACACTTTTATATATTTACTTAAGAGAAATGAACGCTTATGTCTATGCAAAGACTGGCACAGGAGCTTTCATATCAACTTTACTTGCAATAGCCAGAATCTGGAAACCACGCAAATGTCCGTCAATAGATTAATAAAGCCATAAAATGGAATGCTAATCAGCAACAGATATGGATTAACTATTAATACATAAAACAACATGGGTGGTTCCCCCCAAAATTTTAAATTTACAAAGGCAGACCAAAAAGATAAGTGTATACTGTATGATTCTATCTACATCACAATCTTAGAACAAACTAATCTACACTGAGAAAAAGTAGATACATTTTTGTCTGAGGATGCCAGGAGTGAGACAAGAGAAGGAAAAAGCGGAAAAGATTACAGAAACTCACTGGGAGATAATTGTAGGAGACAAACATACTAATTTTCATAATTATAGTGATAGTTCTAAGACAAATTTACACTTTAAACATGTGCATATCATTGTATATCAGATAAAAATCAAAAAAGCTGTTAAAAAGTATAATAAGAAGTAATAGATTTCTGTAGTCGCCTCAAATAAAATATATGGGTTTTTGTGAGTTATTTGTGTACTTAAAAACACAAAGACCTTTGGAAATTCATGATGATTGTAATGGAGTCATAGTCATAGATAACTTGCACAAATTGAAAATAAAACTTTTGATTTTGAAATGCCACTATTTATTCCAAACTTTCTCAATAACTCTTAAAAGAAAATTGGAAATCAGAATATCAGAGTGCTATTTCCATATACAGCTATTGACAGAACCTTGAGAGGCATGTATATCTAAGCTATTTTCTATCCTCTCTTTCTACAATTAAATAACTCTCATAACTAACATTCAGAATGAACTTGTAGAGTATGAGTTTTAAATTTGAAGTAAATGCCATATTGTTGTTACAGTATGCACAGAGATATTTCATTCAGTAAATACTTAAAACAATTAGGTTTTTTTAAAATTGGAAAATGATAAAAAAAAAAAGCATTGGTTTTTGTTCAATATACTAACCACATTATTGAGCAAACCTTATGGAAATTTAGTTTTATAATGTGAATTCATTAACATGCAAATGAGTTAATTTCATGTTGAAATTAATAATTATAATGCCTATTAAAGTAATATCTAAGTAAACGACTAATGAAACATAAAACTGTTCCTTTTTATTTGAAAGAGGTGCCTGCTTTGTTCAAAAAACATTCAAGGCCAATTCATATTTCTTGCAATAGGAACAGCAAACCTGTTTCCAAAACGTGGTTTAACTTTAACCATCTTACTTTTGACTGCATTGATCCTATTTTCCACCTCTTCTGGTTACCGTAGCAACATTCTGCAGCTGTCCGAGAACTGGGAGTCTATCCATGTAAAGTTTCATATTTGAGAGATTATAGTGCTGTAAATGAATATCTGACCTTATCATAAGCAAAATGGATTCAGTTAAATATTAATAGGTACATTACTTAATATGCTCTTGATTAATTGAGTTGGAGGTTATTAAATTTTATATATTCATTTTGAATATTATTTCACACAGCTTAAGTATTCATGTCCTTTTACTTAGATATATTCATTTACCAGATTTCTTGAAAATATTGCATGTAGTCTAAAATATTTTTAAAACGACCTGAAAATTGGATCTAAAAAACTATCATGACCATTGAGATTTTGTTTTTCTGATATCTAAATACATTATTATTTGCAGTATTACATGTTTGTGGTGGAGAGGACAAATTTAGAGAATGTATATTACAAAATGTAATTCAGGCATTATGAAAATATATCTTACACAGTTTCTAGGGAATATCTTGGTGACATTGATAACACTCTCTTCTTATTTACATATTCTAGTTTAAAAAATTCTAAGTGAGACATACATATTTACTTATATGTCTTCCACAAAGAAATTAAAATAATAGTTATGAATTTAATTTTATTTAGACTAAAGTATTAATATAACTTACCCCACATTGCAAATATACCCTCACATGCATAATTTTAAAAAATGACATTTTGCCCCTCCCCCACCAGAGGCAAAAACAGTCTCAGTATAAAAGATAAATTCCTTATTACTGACTAGCATTGAGTCATTCATATGTAGTACATGACAGTTATCACACTTGAAAATTTAAATTTGTTTATAGGAGTACTTGACCAATGAATGTCTCTCCTAGGAGTCTGTAATCTTAAAAAGGACAAGGATTTTCTGTTTTCTTATTCCTCATTTTATTACCAACCCAGTTACATTGGTATGTATTAGGAAATCAATAAGTAATTATTGAAATGAATTGAATAATAAATAATAACATGATAAAATGAAAAACTAGGCTATATTAACTTGATTATGAGGCACAATTTAAAATTTATGTTTTAAGTTTTCTATAAAAATTAGTTTTATAAGACAGTAGGAAATATCTCTAAGAAAAAGTAAAGAGGAAAGTTTAAGAATAAAAAAGTAAGTCAAAATAAACTGAAAATTTCTGTGTTTGATATTACATAATAATTAATAACTAAATTTAAAAATATTTGTTACAGTGTATTTAATAATTATCAATTAACTAAGGACTATTTGATAAGCAAAATTAAAGTAATTACATTAATAAAAACAAATGAATTAAAATCTATCCAGTTTAAATGTTTATCAGTGTCATTATTTACTGAAATACATTTTGCTGACCACAAATGGAATAAATTGGGAATTTTAGGCACTATATTCGAGTGCTCTAATCACCACTAAATCATTTTCCCCAAGTGCCACCCCAAGGCAGTGATTAACGACATACTAACAAAACTCACTTTGGCAGTCTAAAACTAAAATGTCATTTCTATGAATAAGAATAATTTTCCGCTAAATAGAGCTTCCTTTTAGTAATGGGATGCTCACTGAAGTATTTTAAACATTTTTAAAAGCAACCAAAAGCAAAAACATATATACTGTATAATAGAGTGTTTTTTTTTTTTTTCTTGTTTGCTTAAGCATTACCTTACCCTTGGTTTCAAAGTGTCAAGGGAAATAACTATTATCAGTCACCAGCTATTAATATACTCAGATTTATACATTGCCAAAGGGCAGGCAAATAATGATATTAGTGAACACATGTATCATTTGAGGACCAATATCTCTATTTCTCTTTTTTAAATTTTTTCTTAAGAAACCTGCCTTTATATTAATATAAAGCGAAATCACCTTATTTTCTTTCCAGTAGGCATTTTCAGTCTAATGGACTAAAATTGAGTTTATTTGCATTAGCGACACCTACTTTGTTATTTTTATATTGTGTTAATTTTAAATTTTTAAATCATAAAACTCATAGTATAGTATAGTCAATTTTGAAATGACATGATCTTTTTTGAAAAAGCCAATGTTCTTATCATTACTTACTACATAGGAAGTCTAGATATTTTATAACAAATATTGAATATTTGTACACTTTAAAAACAAAATTGAAAATTGCAGTTTTATTCATTTTTATCTTACTTTCAATTTTTTTTTTTAAATTAGGTTTCTACCATTTGCCTTAGTTTTATTTTATTTTATTTCTTTCACATGTGTGAAATGCTGCACTGTAAGCAACTTTGGCCCACCACAGGGCCAAGTTTAAAGCCAAACTCAATACATTATTTCAATATTATTAGCTTCGGTTTTACTGCCAGCTATGCAAACACCCTCTTTTGTGTGTAGAGTTAAGTAGATAAGTATAATTAGTTGAATTAAACTGCTTCATCAATGATTGGTTTCTTCAAATTTTATCTTTCACCTTAAAATATAACTGATTTGGTTTAATCAGATAGCCACCAATCCCTTCCAGAGGCCCTTTTATCTTTTCCAAAAAAAAAAATCTATGAAAACAAAAAATAATGCAAACCCAACAACATGGGAAACCAAGACAATTATTGAACCTATTTTTAAAATATGGGAGTATTTTCCATTAACCCCTGGGACTGATGGAATTAGATTGAAAAAGACAATGGTTGACCTAAACTGTTTTAACCTTGGAAATGAACAATCTTACTCATCTGAAAGCAGATAGGAATCATTTTAGCTTCCTCATTGTGGTTTCTGTATTCAAAAATATAGGATCTAAACCAACCCAAATCCATGTTGCAATGTTTTTAGTGCTAAAGCACTGCATATTATTATAGAGAAAGTAATACAAACCACATCAGCTTTCCTCTGTCAACATTCATTTAGAAACAAACACAGAAAATTTAGTTCTTAATAATGGCATGTATTATTCTGAGACTTGTGTTCATCTAGAAACAGTGGATAACAGAGAAGCAATTTAAAAATAATAATACCTGAAATTTTCCTAATTTAGCAGTAGAAAATTTGCATTGGAAAAGTGCTACCCATGATAATTACACATTTAGAAGCATCATAATGGAACTCAAAATATCAAGGATAATTTTTAAATTACTACAGTGAAAGACATTGTAAGTAAAAAGAGACTTATAATAGATATCTCACCAAAAACAAAGGGTAAGAAAACACAGTGGAATGATAAATTCAAATTATGAATAGAAAGAACTGAAAAAATTTTATGCCTGGCTAAAGTATTCAAAAGTGAGGACATTTTCAGACACACATACATTAATATTTTCCCACATTGCCC
>RJWJ010033670.1:0-17749 GCA_004363605.1 Indri indri | reverse complement strand
CAAGGGAAAATAGTTAATCCAGGTGATTGGTTCAGTATATGAGGGCTTTTGGAACATTTTGTTTGCCCTGTAAACTGGAATGAGATAAAAATGAGGTAATTAATTTGATGGTGCTTTGAAAAGTTATTTCAGCCTTCATATGTAAAGCATAATTGTCATTACTAGAAGAAATCAGCCCAGAAATCATAACAATGATAAAGCTAACATTAGGGATATGTTATTTAGTCATCAGGATTAACTGGACAATTTATAAATTCTTTTTATCTGTGATTGTGTATTTTGCTCATAATAATAGCAGTAGTTATAATTTGTTGAATACTTACTATTAATATGTCCTGGGTCCTTCACATTTCATATATCATTTCATATCCACAGCATTTCTTAGTGTCATAATTTCCATTTCACAGATGAAGAACTGGAGGTTAAGAGAGATTAAGAAGCTTGCTCAAGATCTCACAGCTCAGAAGAGGCCTATGCCTCTTAGACATTCAAAGCCATGTCTAATTGACTCTAGAACCCAGCTCTTAAGTTTAAACCACACTATCTCCTGCTCTTCACTTTAAGCCACACAGATCCCTAGTGCCTTGGACTTGCTATGCTGCTTCTTGGCTCTCTGTAATCCTTATATGCTCTCCTTACTTTTAGTACTACACAATATAATTTTTTAGGAAAATCAAAGTGATCTGAAGTATTAGACTTTTTAAAATGCATGATAAGGCATGATAATATGTGTTTTCCAAAACCTAATTATGCCGGTGTCAGTACACTCAAAGCTGATGTGGGGATAAAAAGTACTCTGCTCTCACAGTGACTGATCCTTAGTGTTTGATGAAAAAGCAGCATTTGACACATTATCTGTGACACCAACATGCTACTTCCCTATATTTTGAAAATAAGTGTCCCATGCTTTTCTCAAAAGAAATTAATAAATATGACCATATTTATTATTCTTTTATAAAGCACATATCTAATTTTAGCACTTAATAGGATGTTAAAGATCATAGATAATCTTCTTAAGTTTAAAGATGAGGCACAAAAGAGTTGTACCACGTCCAAGGTCATAGAGATGTCACACAGGTGTATTCATGTGCACCTCTATCAAGCAACCACAGTTAAATCTTCTATTTATTCACATATTCCTGTATTCACTAGTTCTATAAATATTATATTGAGTACTGGCTAAGTGTCATGCACTATGAGAAGTCCTAGAGAGTCAATGTCTCACTTCTTAAATGTTTAGCACCTAGGTAAGGACAAGGATACTGATAAGAAAATAGACAATATCAAATGTGGGTAATAAGTGATAAGTGGGGAAGTATAGGGTACTAGGGGAATGAACAGAACAGACATCTCACCCACCTATAGAAGGTTATGTCAGAGCCAGCCCTGAAGAATAAGAGGAAGGTAGCCAGAAAATGACAATAGCAAATACATGTGTCTCAATACTCAGTGATGGAAACTGGCTCAGAGAAGAGACAAGAGTCATTCCATGCTTATGACCTTGAGAGTTGTGCTGAAAAGATTTCATGCCTGCTGAGAATGCAGACGTCAGTAAAGATAAATCTTTTGAAAGGATGCCAGGAGTTACATCATTCATTTTGAGAGGATAGTGAGAAATCCAGGCAAGAAAACCTGGATGGGTTTAGACTTGTCAATGGGAAAGAAGACAAACGCTATAAAATAATTTAAGGAAGTTTATTCTGAGTGACATTTGAGGACCATGGCCTGGAGCCACACCCCAGAAGCCTTGAACAAGTGGACCCGCTGTGGTTGGGTTACAGTTTTATTTTTATAAATTTTCAAGGAGATAGGAATTATAGGTAGAATAATAAACCAACACATGGAGGGCATACATTGGTTTGGCCCAAAAAGGGCAGGACATCTCAAAGTGGGGGCTTGCAAGTCATAGGTGGATTTAGGGATTCTCTAGTTGACAATTGGCTGAAAGAGTTAGGTTTTGTCCAAAAGACCAAGAATCAGCCAAAAGGAATGTTTAAAGGTCTTCTGTCTTTCATGTGATACTATACAGGAACCAGGTTGGGAAGAAACATCATAAAAGCCTATTTACTGAATTTTTATCATTTGTAGGTGTGACTCACCAGGCCCCCTTAGAAAGGAATTTTTCTAAGGCCCACCTATTTACTGAATTTTTATCATTTGTAGGTGTGACTCACCAGGCCCCCTTAGAAAGGAATTTTTCTAAGGGGGGGCCTTAGTAAAAGATCAGAGTTCAGTCCTCGGACTCATGTTTCCAGCAGGTGGTGCCTTAGTCCATTTGCATTGCTATAAAGGAATATCTTACACTGGGTAATTTATAAAGAAGTTTATTTGGCTCACAATTCTGCAGGCTATAGAAGAGTGGAGAATTGGTACCAGGGGTGGGGTGTTCTATAAAGATACCTGAAAATGTGGAAGCAACTTTGGAGCAGAGTGATGAGTAGAGGTTGGAAGAGTTTATAGGGCTCAGAAGAAAACAGGAAGACAAGGGAAAGTCTGGAACTTTTTAGAGATGGGTTAAGTTGTTGTGAACAAAATGCCAATAGAAACAGGGACAGTAAAGGCCATACTGATAAGGTCTCAGATAGAAATGAGGAACTGACTGGGAACTGGAGAAAATGTCACCCTCGTTATGCCATAGCAAAGAACTTGGCTGCATTCTGTTCATGCCCTAGAACTTTGTGGAAGGCTGAAGTTAAGAGTTATGACCTGGGGTATCTGGTGGAAGATATTTCAAAGCAGCAGAGCCTTCAAGGAGCAGCATGGCTACTTTTAACTGCTTATAATCAGATGTGGCAGCAAAGGAATGATGTAAAGGTGGAATCTATAAACAAAAGTGAAGCAGAGCATATAGATGTAGAAAATTCACATCTTGGCCATGTGGTTGAAAAATAAAGAGTATTTTCAGAAGAGGAATCCAAGGGTGCTGCATAGCAACCATTTGCTAAAGATACTAGCATGACTAAAAAGGAGCCAAGTGCTAATAGACTGTAGCAAAACAATAGAAAAAAAAAATCCTTGAAGACATTTCAGAAATTTTGAAGGCTGCCCCTGCCTTCATAGGCCCAGAGGCCTAGGAGGACAGAATGTTTTTGTGGGAGAGGGCTTGGGCACTGCTACCCTTCACTGCTTCAGTATGCTGCTCCTCACATCCCAGCGACTCCAACTGCAGCTGCTCAAAAATGACTCCAGGTACTGCTCTGGAGAGGATAAGTGGTAAGTCTTGGTGGCTTCCATCTGGTGTTAAGTCTCCAGGTACTCAGAATGCAAGAGTCATGGAGACTTGGAAGCTTTCCATTTAGATTTCAGAAAATGTATCAGAAAGCCTAGGTTCCCGGGCACAAATATACTGCTGACAAGGAGCCACAGCAAAGAGCCTCTACTAAGGCAGTGCCTAATGGAGCTGCAGGAGCAGGCTTCTCGGAATTATAGAGCCACTGGCAGTGTGCAACCTCTGCCTGGAGAAGCCATGATCATTAAACTCCAACCCATGAGAGCAATCACATTGGCTGTGCCTGGCAAAGCAATGGGGGCAGGGCTGCCAAGGCCTTGAGAGTCCACCCCTCACACCCATGAGTGCAGGATGTAGGACATAGAGTCAAAGAAGATTATTAAAGCTTTAAGATTTAGTGTCTTCCCTGCTAGGTTTCAGACTTATGTGGGACCTGTTACCCCTTTCTTTTGGCCTATTTTCCCTTTTGTAATGGGAATGGTTACCCAATGCTGGTACACCCATTGTGTCTTGGAAGTAAATAACTTTTATTTTGCAGGCTCACAACTATAAAGAACTTGCTTTGTATCTCAAATGAGACTTTGGACTTTTGAACTTTTGAGTTGATGCTGGAACAAGTGAAGACTTGGAGTCCAGTTGGATATAATTATATTTTGTATGCAAGAAGAACATGAGATTTGAGGGGGTAGGGGTGTTTGGGCCATGAGGGTGTATACTTCATGAATAGATTAATTCCCTCCTAGGGGAGTGAGTGAGTTCTTGCTCTGCTAGTTCCCATGAGAGCTGGTTATTAAAAAGAATATAGCACCTCCTCTCTCTCTTTATTACTTCCTCTCTCACCATGTGATCTCTGAAAACACCAGTTCCACTTAGCCTTCTGCCATTAGTGGAAGCAGCCCCAAACTCTCACCAGAAGAAAATGCTGGTGCCATGCTTCTTGTACAGCCTATAGAACTGTCAGACAAATAACCCTTTTTTTCTTTATAAATTACTCAGACTCAGCTACTCCTTTACAGCAAAACAAATGGACTAAGACAGGTGGGTACCATTGATGTGATGCAGATGTTTTCTGCAGGAAAGCCTCCTTTATGGCCAAGGTGAAGCATCCCAGGATATGTGGACTGAGTGAGTCTCACCAGCGAGTCTAACTTCTCAGGATTAATAGCACTCAAAAGTGAGAGTAAGACTCTGGCTATAGGATACATAAGTTATCTTCGCTGGGAGCGAGTCTCCCATTCTTGGTATATTTTGCTATAGTGAATGTGCTTGTTATTAACACATTTGCTTCACCCTTGGATACATTCTCTTCTCCACAGGAGGCTTATTCTGAATAATTTAATCATCCAAACTCCTTTCTCTCTGGCTTTTGATTTATTTCAGTGAGAGGAAAGTTTTGCTAGGAGATCAGAAGGTGTGGAAAGGATTTGGAGTATTTTCCCCCGCTCTTACCTAGGTTCAGCACATGTGACTCCCTATGAGCAGCATCTGCTGGCAAATCTTCCCCCATGTCTCTGGCTCCCAGTGGGATACAGAAACACTATTTATTCCCACTACCCTATTAGCCTTGGGGTGTATAATGCTTTTCTGGTTTTGTTCATCACTGGTGACTCAACATCTGTTGTTTGTCTCATAACCCTGCTCTTCCTCTGTATTTAGACCTTCATTAAAGTCTCTATTTTCTGCCAGGACCCTGATGGATATGGTGACTCAACAGTGTTAACTGTTAAAATGCTTTCCATTTTATTTTGAAGATGTGGAAACATGTGGTTCTGGGACAAAACACCAAATGGTTTCTGAAGTTTTAAGCAAAACAATTTAGTATGACCAAAAATGTGATCTTCTAGAAAAAAAGAGAAATAGACTGAACTCTCATTTCCAGGTGTTAGAACAGATGTAAAGAGTTAACTTTTACAACATAAGAATGTGCAATGCATCCATTTTATAGATTATTATAGTCTTTTTAAAGATTAAGAAATTTTGTACAACACCTGCTAAATGACAGGGATAGGATGTTAAACTGGATCTACCTGGCTCCAAAGTCTATGGTCTTTTACATGAGCGGCTCAGATATAATTCACAACCTTCCTCTTCTGATTCTAAATCTTCCTGCTTGGTTCCACTTTCCATAATTATCTACAACTGGATGTTTCATTGTACCCTCAAGGTCAAATTCTCTCTCTCTCTCTCTCTCTCTCTCTCTCTCTCTCTCTCCTTTTCCTCTTCCACAATGCCCCAACACAGCAAGGTTTACAGGGTCCCGTTTGCCTGTTCCATGACCTCAGAAGCTCAGAGATTTCAGTTTCGTTACCACACTAGTTTGTTGTCAAGACCTCAAAATGTGTTACAAAAGCTTAGTGAAGCCTTCAGCTGTGGCTCCTGTCCACAATGAAGTAAACCCCATTTTCCTATTTCTTCTATATTTTCTCTTTATATAATTAGTTGTAATCTACAACTGTATAGATTTTAAGAAGACTTTTGCCCATCACCTTCCTCGTCCTTCCCACTTTACAAATTTCAAATAGTGAATAATTCTTTCCCGTTTTCTAACCACTCTCCTTTTTCCTTAACTAAGCTCCAGTACACAAATAATCAGAAAATATAGAGGAAGAAAATACTTCCAAATCATACATCTAATAAGGGGTTAATATCCAAAATCTACTGTAAAAGAAATAAACTCAATAGTGAGAAAACAAACATGTGGATTTTTTTTTTAAATGAGCAAAGGACCTGAACAGACATTTCTTAAAAGAAGACATACATATGGCCAATAAGCATGTGAAAAAATTTTCAACATCACCATTTATCAGGGAAATTTAAATTAAAACCACACAATGAGATATTACTTCACACCTGTTAGAATGCTACTATCAAAAAGACAAAAGTTAATAAATGTTAGCAAGGATTTGGAGAAAAGGGAAACCTTGCACAGTGTTGGTGAAAACATAAATTAGTACAGCCATTATGGAAAACCATATGGAGGTTCCTCAAAAAAATTAAAAATAGAACCACCATATGATCCAGCAATCCACTACTGTGTATATCCAAAGGAAATCAAATCAGTATTTTGACAGAACATCTGCAATTCCATGTTCATTACAGCATTATTCACAATAGCCAAGATATAAAATCAAAGTGTCCAACAGATGAATGGATAAAAAATGTGGCATACTTTATACACACAATTGAATACCATTTAGCCTTTAAAAAGAAGGAAATCCTGTCAATTACAACAATGGGAATTAACTGGGAGGACATTATGTTAAGTGAAATAAGCCAGGCACAGGAAAAAAAAAAAAATGGCACATGATCTGACTTGTCTGTGGAGTCTAAAAAAGTTGAGCTCATAGAAGCAGACAGTAGAATGGTGTTTACCAGAGGTTGGGTGAGGTGATTAGGTAGATGTTGGCCAAAAGACACAAAATTTTAGTTAGACAGTAGGAATAAATTCAATAAATCTATTGTATGTCATGGTGACTGTAGTTAATAACAATATATTGTATAAATGAGAATTGCAAAAAGAGTAGATTTTAAGTTTCTTACCACAGCAAAATAAGTATGTGAGGTAATGTATATGTTAAACAGGATGATTTCATCATTTTATATGTGTATATATATCAAAATTTCATGTTTTACATCATGAATATAATAATTTTTAGTTGTCGATTTAAAAAGAAAAAAGGGGAAAAAAAGAAATCCTATGCAATACAAAAAAACATGTTAACAAATGTAGAGATATGCCATGTACAGAGATTGGGAGATTTGATACTGTTAGGATGTCACTTCTCCCCTAATTGGTCTATAGATGGAATTCCAATAAAAATTGAAACAGTGATTTCAAAATTCATATGTAATGCAAATGACCCAGACTAGCCAAAACAATTTTGAAAAAGAACACAGTTATTGGAAGACTTATAATACCTGATTTCAAGACTTATTAAAAAGATGCAATAATCAAGGAATAATAAAGATAAATATGAGAGAACTTTAAAAAGATGGTGGAAATGGAATTAAAAGGTAAAAATATAAAATACAAACTTCGTATCTCAAATAAGCTCCATCAACTCAAGACATTTTTGAAAGTGATTATGGCAGCCATTTAGTTCATCTCTAAAGAACTGAGGATCCTAGGAATTTAACCACATCAGTAAAGCCTTTTGTGCATTATTAACTGAAGAAAAATGGGTCCTCTGTAAAGACTTTTTAAGATTAGGAAACAAAAAACAAGCCAGGAGGAGCCAAATCAAGACTGTAAAGTGGATGTCTAATGATTTCCCATTGAAATTCTTGCAAAATTGCACTTGTTTGATGAGAAGATTGAGCAGGAGCATAGTTGTGGTTGAGACGGACTCTCTGGTGAAGCTTTCTCAGGCATTTTTCTGCTAAAGCTTTGAATAACCTTCTCAAAACACTCTCATAATAAGGAGATGTTATGTTGTTGTTCTTTCTCCAGAAAGTCACCAAGCAAATGCCTTGAACATTACCCCAGAAACTGTTGCCATGCCCTTTGCTCTTGACTAGTTCACTTTTGCTTTGACTGGACCACTTCCAACTCTTGGTAGTCATTGCTTTGATTGTGCTTTGTCTTCAGGATCATACTGGTAAAGCCATGTTTCATCTCCTGTCACAATTCTTTGAAGAAATGATTCAGGATCTAGATCTCACTTGTTTAAAATTTCCATTGAACACTGTGCTCTTGTCTGTAGCAGATGTGAGCACAATGGTTTTGGCACCCATCAAGTAGAAAGTTTGCTCAATTTTAATTTTTTAGTCAGAATTGTATAAACTGAACCAGTTGAGATATCTGTGGTGTTGGCTATTGTTTCTGCTGTTAATTGTCAGTCCTCTTCAATTAGGGCATGAATGAGATTAATTTTTTTTTTCCTCACAAATTGATGTGTATGGTCTGCCACTGTGGGCTTCATCTTCAACATTGTCTTGTTCCTTCATAAATGAGTTATCCATTGGTAAACTGCTGATTTCTTTGAATCATTGTCCATTTAATTTTTGTAATGTATTGATGATTTCACCATTCTTCCACGATGTTTGTTCTTGCTTCAATTTTAGCAGAATTTATGTTGTTCAAATAGCGGTTCTTGGCAAACTGTCCTTTTAATGCCTCAAACTAGATCCTGTTCAGACATGTTATTACAAGTCTGATTGATTTTGGTGCAAAAAAATTTCGAAATCTATGGTTAGAGTTTTTTTCGTATTACACAGTTCTATGAACTTTTTGAAGAACCTTCATATATAGAGAGCAGTGGAACTAAATAGACATTTCTGAAAAGACACATAAATGTTCTTTCGAAAGATTACCAGGGAGTTTAAACATGGAGAGGGTAATTTTTTAACAGGTGATGTCAGAAGACCTGAATATCCACATAGATAAAAATAAGCCTTGACCTCTGCCTCACATTTATGGGGTATGTGTGTGTGTGTATATGTGTGTGTGTGTGTGTGCGTAAACCCAAAATAGATTATATACTATATATATAAATGCTAAAATCATAAAAAGTTTAGGGAAAAAAAGCCATAGGAAATATTTTTACAATCTTGGTTTGGGAAAGGTATTTTGTGATGCAAAAGACATTAACCATAAAAGAAACAAATGCTACATTGCACTTTCTTAAATTAAAAACTTTTGCTCTTCAGAAAATATTAAGAAACTGAAAAGGCAAGCTACAGACCTTCAGAAAGATATATTTGTATATTACAAAGGACTCATATTCAGAATATATAGACAGTGTCAACAAATAATAAAAATATAAATTATCCAATAAAATAGTCAAAAAACTTGAACATGCTTTTCTCAAAATAAGATGAAGGAATAGAAAATAAGAAAGCAATAATACTCTCTATATTATTAATCATCAGATAGGTAAAAATTAAAAAGGTATGAGGTATTAGTTTCTATGCACTAAGGCTAAAATTAAAAAGATTGACAGTATCAAGTTTTGGCAAAAATGTGGAACAGCTAAAATTCTCATGTTTTTCTGGAAAGAATGTAAATGGTACAATCATTTTGAAAAATAATTTGGCATTTTCTTATAAGTTAAATATGCTCCTACACTATGACCTTGCACCAAGTGTTTATTCAAGGTAAATAGGCACATATTTCCACAAGATTTATACAAAAATGTTCTTATATAACAGGCTTTATTCAAAGTAGTTACAACCCTGAAACTATCAAATATCTGTCAACAGGAGAATGTATACCCAAGCTGTTGTATATATTCCTAAAATTGAATATTACTTAGCAATAAAAGGGAACAAATTGCTGATAAATACAGCTATATGGATGAATCTCAAAAACATTGAGTTTAAGAAACCAAATACACAAAGGTAAATACTATATGATTTGATTTCTATAAATTTCAAGGACAGGGAATTAATCTCTATGATAAACATGAGAACAATGGTTACCTTTGGTGTGTGTGATGGGGTATATTGACTGGAAGAAGAATGAGAGAACTTTCAGAACTTATCAGGGTGTTCTTTATCTTAAACGGGTAGTGATTATATTCATTAGGCTGTTCATGTAAGATCCGTGTAAAATACTTCATCAAAAATGACAACATATGACCTGCAGAAGGAGATTGAATTTAAAGTAACTAAAGTTTTAAAAAATGTGACAGGACTGAATTATCACATGATATAATGTATTAGAGATATATGAAAAACTCAAAAGAACCAGTCAATGCCATATTGGTATACTAAGCTGCTGCATTCCGCATTAAAAGTTGTGTGCTATGGTCTGAATGTTTCTGTTACCCCAAAATTGACATGTTGAAATCCTAACCACCAAGGCGATGGTGTTAGGAAATGAGAGGCCTTTGGGATGAGATCAGGTCATGAAGGCAGAGCCCTCGTGGATGGGATTAAGTGAGACCTTAGAGAGATCCCTTGGCCCCCTTACACCACAAGAGGACACAGTGAGAAGGTGCCATCTATGAAGCAGGAAGCAGGTTCTAACCAGACATAGAATCTACCAGCACCTTGATCTGAGACTTCTAGCCACCAGAACTGTGAGAGATAAATTTCTATTGTTTATAAGCCACCTAGTTTATGGTATTTTGTTAGAGCAGCCCAAATGGACTAAGACATTGTACCCATCAACTTTTAATACATGCTAATTAGCAGTAAGGGGAGTATTAAAAAGAAATTTAAAACGTTCTTTTTCTTATTCCATAAATATTAGATTTAATATCTATGCATTTTAGATTTCTCCTGTAATGTTGATCTTATTTATTTTCAATGAATTCAACATCTTTCAGAGTTATCAAATGAGATTTGTTCATTAGCAGTGTTGGTTACATATAAATCTGATGATTTCAAATAATATATATATTCTATAGTATGCTTATAAATAGTATATATGATATATTATATGGTATATATTAGTAAGTTCTCAATGTTGTTGATAGGTTCTTGGAAACTGAGATTTTAAGTGAAATGATATACACCAGGTCCCCAAATAAAGTTGTTTCATTCAACATAGTTTCATTATATCATTGATGAGAAAAGAAAAATTAGTTTGTTCTATATCATCTCACTTAAAGTCACAGTTTCCAAGAATCTATTGATGATGTTAAGTAACGACTTACTGTATAATATATTGTATAGGCTATATATAGTATACTATATCTTAATATATGTATTACATATACTATATATGTATGTGTATATATGGTTACACATGCATGCATAAACATATATACGTTTACATGTGTGGTGTGTGTATATACATATAGATATACACATATACTATTTTGCAAACAACCTTAATTGAAGTTTAATGAATCAAAATACAAAAACAACAAATATAAACTGTATTTAAAGATTCCCTTTCCTTAAACTCAATATTATTTAATAGTTACATTTTAATAGTTTATATACTATACACCAATATGATTAATTTAATATTGTTGGTTTTCAAACTTTATTTGTATTTGTAAATTTATTTTTATTTTACAGTCACATAAGTGCTAAAGGCAAAAAGTGATTTATATTTTGCAATTCTAAGTGATATTTTAATAAAAATAGTCCCTTTGATTCATTGGAGAGCCTTATATCAAATGTGAAAAACACTGTATACATACATACATACTTACACACATGTAAATAATATGCGGTCTTTGCAGGAAAATTTTTAATCACAGAAAAACATAATGAGTATAAATGAGGAAAATGGTAAGCATGCCAGTCCTAGAAATAACAACTCTTGACAGTTTGCCTTTTTTCAAGTTTACTTAGACTGTCTGTGTTGCTATAACAAAATACCATTGACTGGGTAATTTATAAAGGACAGAAATTTATTTCTCCCAGTTCTGGAGGCTGGAAAAATCCAACATCAAGGCTCCAGCATTGATGTCTGGTTAGGGCCCCTGCTCCGCTGATGCCGTCTTCTCACAGAAGCATCCTCACAAGGCAAAAGCAAAAGTGCAAAGCGCAGTGAGCTCACTCTGAAGCCTCTTTTACAACAGCACTAAGCCACTTGCAAGGGTTGAGCCTCATGACTTAATCACTTCCCCAAAGGCCCCACCACAACAAGGAATAAGGTTCAACGTGAATTTTGGAGGGCATGCCATAATCAAACCATGGCACAGGATTTTATGTATTTTATATTTTTAGCTTTGTTTAATGTGACCATTCTACATATTCAATTTTATTTTGTTTAACATTTTATCATGTCTTTTTCCAGGTCCTAATATATTACTGACAAACATGATTTTAATTGGATGTATATGTACCCTGTAATTTATTCAGCCAATCCTAGGTGTATATTTACTTTTATCAATGGTTTTTCTATTGTATAAAATGCTGAAATATGTAATCATTTTACAGAAATAATTGTTACAATTTTCAAACCTTTTAAAATCTTTCTTACCCTGTTAAAAGAACAGCTCAATTTTCACCTTTCCACATAATCAGAATGCAACAGTACTTCGCATTGATGGGAGAGAGGAAGTCAATAGAGAAATCCTGGCTTAATGTTTCCTTGGAATTGACTGAAATGATCAGTAACCAAATATTAATTGAGCACTTGCCATGTGCCAGCCCCTGTATTAGGCTCTACTCCAGATGCTGAAGTAGTAACTTACTAGAGTCTTTTTCAAAGTCATCAGCCTTATGATCAGGACCAAACTAATCACAGGCCATATTACTAAGTTTGTTCATGTGAAGAGAAGGGATGACAAGAAGATAACAAAATAATTATAGAACTCTAATCTATATAAGGAGAACGAGGGGAGAGTGGAGGGGGAAGGGAGGCTAATTGGAGAAATGCCACTAAAGCAGAACTTGAAATCCTACAACACAGCTGTCAGTCGTCTATACTTGTGACAAGACAGGAAGGTGGAGTTGTTGCAGGATTTAGGGTTAGATGATTCTGTTTATGTAAAACTTTCCAGGGGTGTAAACCTGAGTCACCCAGGGCCCCAACTACTAACTTGGAAACATACATATTTAAGACATGGTCATTGTCATGTAGACATTGCAACCAGGGATGGTGAGCTCTGTAGGAAGTAGCCAATTATCAGTTCAAGTATGTCTCCAGCCTTTCAGCCAGAAAGTTATTTTTATTGTTATTGTTTGTTGTTTACGATATGCTTGGATTCCCTACTGTTACAGAAAATGAGGCCCAGGGAAGATTATTCTTTCACATACCTGAAGTATTCCATTAAGTCACCAAGTAATAGACAGTACATTTTGTGTTATTCCAAAGATTTCAGTACTCCAGCTCTGGCGGCAGCTACTGGTTAGAAATGCCTTGGCTCTAGGAAAGTGGTACGTGGGTTTTAAATACATCTACTCCATTTGAAACAGTGGGAGTCTGCAACACTACTCCCATTCTGAAAATGCACCCTGGAATGGAGTCTATGTTTACCCTACGTGGAAACCACACTATTAGTATAAAATTATGAAGTGCTCTGGGGACCTGATTAATATGAATGGATCTATATGTAAAGTCAAATTCTACTTTAATATTAATGCCTATGGGTAAAATTCACTTTAAGGGTGCCAAATGATTCTCCTCCAAGCAGGCAAATGGAAATTATGTTCTATTCTTCATAAAACCACCAAGAGGAGAATGTTTCTCTGGGCTATAGAATATGAGCAAAAAGCAGGATTGGCTGTGATTCTGGATCTGCCTATCTTTTGAGAGACAGCACTGGAGCTTGGAGCTTAAAAATCAAATCCGCTATATGGCATACATATGAATAAATCAGCGTATCTTAATATGTTCAGAAATCACTGCCCCGAACCCCATTTTCTTCTTGAAAATAAAATAAAACATGGATCATTTACATGTATAGTTCCTAACTGTTGTGATTACTCATTCAAAATATAAAAGAGGTCTCTTGTTAAATATCAATATTTGCTGATAAAGGAGATTATACCTGTTTAACAAACTCCAAGCAGTGCAGTAAGTAGGAAGGTATTCAATAGATGGTATTGATTAGGGTGATAATTATGAGCTGTTTTATGGATAAAAGTGAGGAGACAAAAAATTTAGCAATATGATGTCTATTATTTTTACACCGGTGAAACATTTAGATTTTTCTATGACATCATTAAATTTAGGTAATTGTCACTTCTTTCTATGTTCATGAATTTTCTCTTAGAAATTTTCTCAAATATTTTCATGTTATTATTGACAATCAATTTATCTCTAAGAGAAAGTAAACAAATTAATAAAATTTCTGTAAGTCTTCTAAGCCCTTCAGGAGGAAGCCTTACTCTAAGTATGTAAATGCTCTACGTTTATAAAAGTAATTTCAAAAATGAGAAGATAAACTGATAAGCAAGTGTCCCTTTGCTTTGACCAATTTATAATTCTTAAACTCATATTTTATTAAATCATAATTCGAGCCCTCAGAGTTATTCATTGGATTCTGTTGCTAATAGAGGCATGAAGATTCATTCACATGTGAAGATTTCTGGTGGATTATAATGGACCAATACAAAAGAGTGAACTTTTTATTAACTTGTAAAATTATATTGCCAAAGACAACCCAAGACATTAAACTGTTGTGTTTTATGTGGATTCACATGCCTTACAGAGGATCGTATGCCAAATAGCACATGTTGGGAACCTATTCTTATATGATATCACAGAATCCAAAGCCGTTATTCTGATTCTACCCACTGAGAAGGCAGGGAATTATTCTGACTCACTTTCTGGATAAAACTAAAGAAAACAGGCCCCAAATCATAGAACTATCGCATGGATATTTTTTGTTTTGCTTGCTCATCCTACCTTCTTTTGGTAACAGCACTCTGTCTTTTTTGGAGGGAAATACCCTAAATTCTCATTGCATTAAGTCTTGATGGAATTTATACTTAAAGAGGTCCTCCCTGTACCTACTCTAGGCATGTGACCTAAATTTAGTCAATCAGCTTTTATTTCCTGGGAATGATGTACTTGAGAAAAGTGCTCTTCCTAAAATCTGGTTATTTAGGCTTTCCTTAGGTTCTCTTAGCCATTCTATTTCCTCCCAATAGAGTCCTATTTTGTTTAAATTCATAGAAACCTGTTTCTGTTGCTTAGAGCCAAAGAATCTAGACACATAAAAGCATAGACCTTTATTGTTGGCAGGGACCTTAACTGGAAAAAAAAATGTAGGAATCCCAGGGAACTTTGGAAATACAGAAGAGAAAGTGGGAGGGAAATACACAGCCACAGTGTCAGGCTGAGTTGGTATAACAGTCCTTACAAATAGTGAAGGGATGTGTGAAGAATGCTGTAATGGCGTACGTATTGGAACAGGAGTCGGGAACCTCAGTTCAATTCACTTATTTCACAACTAAGAACCTTAATGCCCAGAAAGAAGTTATCACTGAAAGTATAGAGCCAGCACAAGAATTAAAGTGTCTGCAATTCCAATTCCAATTTGCTTGTGTTGCAACATATTTAATCTTCCTATAAATTTTGCTTTCGTTCTTTTTAGGCTTTTGACACATCCTAAATTTGTAGCTGCGTTCAGAATTATATTACGTACTCTGAGTAATCAAACATATTTTCCAAAAGCTTAGCTCAGGACTGAACATAAGAAGTTGTGACACTCTTGTGTCCGACTTGCCCTTTCTAGGCCTCTGAGCTCCACCCTATGCGACATTGCATCTGTTCATTCTTACTTTTGTATTTCAATTTGCCCTTACTTCTTCAGATTTAATCCACTTTACATTTGTCCAAAAGAAAATGATTGATCCTGGCAAAGGCAGCCTGGCTTCCAGGCTGGGGAAGTCAGGCCTATTCCCATGACATCAAACTTACCTGGCAAAGGAGATAGGAATAAAATGGATCAGTCAAGGATATTGGATATTTTTCCTAGTTGGTAGCTGAATTAAAAATCAAATCTAACCAGAGTTAGCAAGTACTTATGAAATATCTCCTATGTTTTCAGCACTGTTCTAAGTGTTCTGAGAACGAGGGAAACAAAAACTATTCATTAAAGAAATTAAAAAAGAATTCATAAGAAAAACTTGTCTCTGTGCCAACAGCAAAAGACACTATATAAACAGGTGCTAAATTGTATGTGACATACCATAGTGCTATATTCTCCTTGATAAAGCACCTTTCTGATCCATTGATCACAAAATGCTGGTCATAAAATGAAGAGTATTAAAAATCAAAGTTGGCTGGATTCCAGTGGATATAAATTACCATTATGGAATTTTAAAAATCTGGAGCCAAAGGAACTCATAAAAACTGCAGGCATAATTTTCTTCTAAGAAGCTCAAAGCTATTTACAGAGAATCTCTCGAATTTCTATTCCATTTCTCTGAGAGAGAATTGAGATATAACTCTAAACTCATACTTTTTTTCCCTCAGAGTATAAATGGAAGGAAAGACTAGCTGTGGCTTTAAAAGTGTTTGACAGAATGAAGTATCATTTTGTCAAGGGCCATGAAAATTTTGGAAGAAGTGTTGAGACATCAGTACTTTCTTCCAGTCTGGCTGGGTACTAATGGTTCTCTAAGAAGAATAGTGAAACCGAAGGAAGACTCTCCTGTAGCAAATTCATCCACTTTGCCTGACTGCAAACATGTAATTTTAGAGGGAATAAAAGTCAATAATGTAGCAGTAGGCTGTAATATTCACCTTAGGGAAAAGCCAAACACATCTGGTATCTAATCTTGATTGTGCTGTTTTCTAGGTGTGTGATCTTAGACAAATTATTTAATTTCCACACGTGTGAAAGTATGAGATCCATTTATGGTAGTATGGTGGACTAAATATGATGATCGTTCCAACTAAAATGCTGGATTAAAAATATATTTGAGGTGAGTGCAATGCGCACCATCTGGGGGATGGACATGCTTGAAGCTCTAACTGGGGGGGGGGCAATATACGTAACCTAAACATTTGTATCCCCATAATATGCTGAAATAAAAAATATATATATTTGAGGGACAGTTTTCAAGATGGCTGACCATAGACATCATCATTTTAGAAAGAAGGAAAAGTTTTAGATGAAAAAACAAACAAACAAACAAACTTAGATCAGGTGTAATTCTGAAGGAAAAGCACCAGAACCTACCAGAGATTCCATAGAAAGAAGTTGTGGGGCAGAACAAGAAGGAGCAAGATATTGGCAGAGATCAACCCTTGAGAGGCTTGGAGCCTGGCAAAAGGGTAAGTGGGCAGTTTTACTTCTCTCTCACATCTCTGGTAATCAGCAGGTACCTGAGCTGCTGGAGAGTCGCCCTACCCTCCTGAGACCAAAAGCCGCTACCGCCAGTGAACTGGGAGCTTCTTGAAGACAAAGCACCAGGCCTCTGGCCCCCTTAGATACCATTGAAGAGGTCGCTTGAGCCAACCAAGTGTAGATGTAGCATTGTTCCACGCAGTTACAACATCGAAGGATCCAAATTTGTAGTTTTCCAGAAGGCATAGGCTTACTGTTCTTAATCTTTCTTTGTAAGGGAGCTATGAAGATAACAATAATTATTTATTTTGTGGTAAACATATAAAATGTATTTTAAAATCAAGCACTGGTCTTTCAGGAAGAAAAGAAATGAACCATAACTTGAGATTACTGTAACTTGAAATATGTAGCGTATATAAAGGCTAGGCAATGTGGTCATTAGGGTAGTTAGGAAGATGACATCCTCTGTGCTTTATTTTAATTTCCAACCTCTGTGATCTTTTAAACGAATATGCTGTGATCGTTGCTTTTTTATAAGAGATGGGGTGTGTGTATGTGCATATGGGGTGTGCACCTGCACATGTATCTCGACATGTGAGTAACGATGGGCTTGAAGGCTTTTATGCAGTGATGAGTGATGATGAACTTGATTGAATTTCATGGACTGTAATCTATGAGTTGCTTCTCTGTTTTTAAAAGGAATTGGTTATTAAGCAATGAGAGCTTTTAATGCTGAGTTCTATAATTATTGTTATGTCCCATCTAACAGCTGCATTTTCTATATGTGTATTTTTAGCAAGAGTGATTATAAAAGCAGAACTACATGTCCTTCTGCCCAAAGTCCTCTCTACCTGTATCCATCAATTTCCCT
>RJWJ010033669.1:0-18573 GCA_004363605.1 Indri indri | reverse complement strand
CATTTCAAGCCAAATGCTTTGAAAGAATATACTCAATCACCATTCTGAGAAAAGTCATAGAATTCTAGTCAACAACAATAAATAGTTTTCCATTGTCAAAGAAACACTGTACTTCTAAGCTTCATTATTGAAACTATAAGATTTAATAGAAACATACTTGATCTCAGCAGGATGAACCATAATCTATCATTCTCACAACATGAAGTACTTGAATACTATCTCTAATCTATTTCATTATAGACCCTGAAAAGTTCTCTATTTTTACTAAAGATTGAGATCTTTAAAGTGTATGCAGAATTTCTAGTGAAATGCTGCAGACTGAATACATGCATTTATCACCAACCCCGCTACAGTTACAATAAATGAATTAACAAGATATTAACCTATGAAGACAATGAGAATGAAAAACTAAATCTCAGAAAACAAGAAATTTTTTAAAAATTTTAGAAGCAAGAAAGCTAAGAGCCCATCAGTAATTATGCAGAGCAGACAAAGATGTTACTAAGGAGTTTAAGGATGT
This sequence comes from Indri indri, assembly GCA_004363605.1. NCBI lineage: Eukaryota > Metazoa > Chordata > Mammalia > Primates > Indriidae > Indri > Indri indri. Next base: position 18,053 of record RJWJ010033669.1, on the reverse strand, counting down.
GAAAAGCCAAGAAATTAGAAAACTCACATCTCAGGACCCTGGAAAGTGTCAAGAATTAGAGGTACAAGAAGTACAAGAATTGGTACTACCAGAAAAGCAGAAATACTGTGTAGTTGCAAAACAGAAGGAGTGGCTGAAGATCTTTACAGCTTGCAGTTAGACCCCTAAATCACTTGCAAACAGCCATGCAATTCTCCTTCACTCTGAGGAGGCAGGGCATGTACTCTCCATTGAGGCTGAACTAAATGCCTCTTGACTCAAGACACCAGGCAGAGCTAAGTGAGAGATACCAGAATCAAAACCCGGGGAATTAAGTGAAAGATAACATATGAGGAGTAAGACCCAGTGGGGCTCTCAGAACCTTAGTTTATATCTCCAGGCTTGAAGTTGAATATATTCTCTTCAACTGACTAGGATAAGAGGAAAGGACAACAATATTGGCCGTTATGGAGCCTTAAGGAAATGCCAATCCCTGACTCATTATTGAAACCTCGCAGTCAATAAACTGTGCCTTTGATGCAGTTTGCATTCAGAATTTTAGTGTTTCCCTCTACGATATGAAAAGACAGCTAAGAATCACCTGATACTTGAGAATATCCTGCGATATGAAATGTAGATACCAAAACAAACAAGTAGCCAGAGGCAACAGAGACTATGCTGGGATCAAACAGAAATTTTAAATATACTATGATGTATAATATTATGCATATATTTAATATATATATAATTTATAATTTTTATATACATGTATCTGTATACACAGATATGCACATAGATTATCAATTAAATTTGAGGGAAGGACAAAGACATTTCAGACATGCAAGCTCTCAAAATTTTTCTCTAATATATCATTTTTTAATAAACTACTAGATGATGTGAATCCCACCAAGAGTAGAGAGTAAACCAAGAAAATAGGAAAATGGAGAATGGAGAAAACAGGGAATCCAACAGAGAAAAGAGGCGAAGGGAAAAGTTCTAGAATAAATGTTGTGCTACAGGCAGTAGAAAACTAGTTTTGATTGGTGCACAAAGATAGAGGACCCCAGGAAAGACATTTTCAGGAAAAAAAAATAATATATTATTTAAGGGTTTGAATGTATTGGAAGATTTGCAGTTATGTTAGAGAGTCTACAGGTGAATTATTAAATGTATATTAAAAATTAAAAATTTTTTAAAGATATCAAAAATTAACCTCAGAGAATTTTACAAGAAACTTGTACTATGTACCAGAACTATGTACTATGTACCAGATGAATAGTGCAGTGGTTATGCAGCCATTACAATATAAGCACCACATTTACTCCAAAATTTTGATACATCAGGAGAATCAGGGAAAGAAAAGTGTATAGGAGAGTAACTTGGTACAAAAGTTCAGGAAAAAATATCCAAAAGTGAAAAATAATTATCAAGCAGCAATATAGGTATCTTTTTACCAGGATATGGAGGTAAACATTTAACAGCACAAGGAATTCTTGACTCTTGAAAAAGGAGTATCAGGACAAAATGGGTAGGAAAGTAGATGACTATTTCTGCTATAGTCTTATAGTGTTCTTTGAGATTTTAAAATAGCTACAAGTTTTACATTGACAAAAAATTAAATTTAAAAACTAAAAAACTAAGTGTACATGGGAATAGGACTGTTCTGCAAGCAGTGGGGACCCACGGCCACTGTCCATAATCTTATTTTACCTAAAATGCAGCCCTCCTCTGAGGACCCAGTTTCTCCTGTATCCCTCTGGAGGGAAGGCCATTGCTTGCCTAATCTCCCATGTACCTTGATGCCTGGAAGTGGGCTAGCCATTCTTTCTGCTCCCCATTATTGCTTCTGAACCATTTCTCCACGCTTCTCTTTCAAAACCCCAGCTCCTTTGATGCAGATATCGTCTAGCAATAACCACCCACTACTTCTCTTTGTTGTTTTATTCTATAGACCTCCTTGTCACGCTTCCTCATTATTGAAGATTTTTACTCTCATGACTGTTCCTCATTGAAAATGTGTGCATTTTATTATATGTAAATTATATCTTAATAGAGTTGATTTAAAATATTAATAAGGGGGAAAAGTCAATGTTACAGGCCTATTCAATCATTGATCAATGTGACGATATGCAGGGCTGTGAGTGACAGAAAAGTAAAATTCAGTGAGAAGTTCAGTGTGACAAACAGTAGGAAGATACAGGTAAGGAGAAACAACCAGATTTCATATCAGAAAGCTGGTGATTTAATGACTATTGCTTAGAAACCACTAACTTCTTCACACACACACACACACACACACACACACACACACATAATTGAAAGTATACATACATCCAGGGCAAAGAAAATAGGAGATTTGGTAAGAGGATATTTGGGACAATAGACCCCAAATCAAAGCTTTGGACTGTACCACTTCAGTCATCATACTTGTTCCACATTATTCATGTAAAAATATAATATGGCCTCATTTAAAGTGAGTAATACTCAAAATGCAACTAAAAGTTATCTAAGAATAAATAAAGGAAAAAAAAGATACGTGAACAAATTTAACAGCAAAGTTTCTCCATTTCAATTAGATCACAACAAACTGATACCTCCGCAAAGAGGCGGGATTCAAGGAAGAAGTACAAAGTTTCAGAGAAGAAATTACATTGAGACAGAATCTAGCAGATCTCAGTAGAAAAAGAAGACAGCAATACAGAAACATCAATGAGAAGAAAGCAAGGTTTTAATCAACTTAGAATAACATGGTTAAAATCCAGAAAGATATTATGAGTTGGCAAGAGAAAATAAAATTAAATGAAATGGAAAATAACAAAGTTTTGTGGCCAGATAGCACTTTTCCAGAAATGACAGCAAAGAAGATTCAAAGTATGCATGTTAGTTATTCCTGAAAAAGAGACCTCATCAGATAAAATTTTCTAAGGTAGTTTACAAGTGAACCTCCCCAAAATACGAGCACATCATATCCTAAGAAAAATTGGTACAAATAATCAAGACTATCCCAAGGTACGTTCTAATGAATTTATTGAACTTTCATGATAAGAGAAGAATCATATTGACTGTCAGGTCCATAAAGCATACCCCAAGCAAAAAAATAAATAATCAGACTATCTCAGGTTTCTCCACAGCAACTCCATAGGCAGGTAGAGAGTGGAGCATAGCCTCCAAAGTTCTGAGGAAAAGATAGTAGTACCCAAAGATTCTATGTCTGTGCAAGTCGTTCTTCAACTATAAAGAAAACAGACACTTTCAAGTAGACAGGGCCGCAGGGATTACAGCATCCAAGGGCTTTGTCCACAAAACTACTTGCCAATGAAATCCAGCCAAAAAAGGAAAACACAAAATGAAAAGACCAGGAAAGACAAAGGTAATCAGAGGCGAACTTAAAAATCAATTTACATATTGAGCTAAGGCTAAACATATGTGGATATTATGCAGACATTAGAGAACAAAATTGAAATAATAATGCTATTTGAGTTCAATATTCCAAAGTTATCCTCAAAACCAAGTGTAGCCTACATGGCAATCTGGATAAAATTATCTAACATTCTGAGCTTCTTTAGCTGAGATGATATTTAATGCTGTTACATGGCATCTGTGTTTCTATCCAATGGAAGATGTGGTACATTATTTTTTGGATTTCTACCATACCGCAATTCCCCATTCAGTCCCTATGGCTGTATAGCTTTCTCTGCCTATATGCCCCATCTCACAGACAGAGCTGATTGAACATAAATGCATAATTAACCTGGCTAGACCAATGAGAGCCTCTCCCCTGTGGGCTAGGATTGAGACACACGCACTGTAGCTGAAGATATGTAATGTCAGAACTTGAATTGTGGCCAAACAAAATTCTATTCTGGCAAAGAGAAATAAAATAGATATACGGAGGTGAGAGACCAACTTAGTTGAAACTAAAGAGGGTAGCTGTTTATGTTTTATGTCCTTCCTAAAGCTTAATATACATTCTGCCTTAGGCTTCTATGAGAGAGCAGTATACATTCACAATAACTTCTCTTACTTAAGTTGATTTGTGTGCATTTCAGTTATTTGCAGCCAAAATAGTCTTAAAGACAACAGAAATTACTATGAGAAATGAAAGTATAATTAACAGATCCACATTTTAAAAAAAACATAAAACTGAATGAATTAGAGTTGAGTACAGGTTGAGGGGCAATGATGATTCCACTATCAAGAAAATAGGAAACCAGAAGTTCTATTTAGCAACAAAATAGTCTGGCTATGGTTTTAACCTTGACTATTCAAACCATATTTCTACAAAAAGAATGTCATGGCCAATTTAAAGATATCAGAGTATGCATATTACGAGTTGTAAAATATACAGCAACAGAGGCAGATTTAAGACAAGAATTTCCTATAGACAGAGATGAATTTTTTTATAGACAGAGAGGAAAGCAGAGATAGCACCTTAAGACTACTCTGTTCTCACTCAAGAAATTATGTGACTTGCCAAAATGCAGCATCTAAATTATTTTAATGATCATATATCTCCAACTTAGACTGATGTCCTTATTGGAGAAAAATATTGTATACTAACATTTGTAACGGGAATATGTTAGAAAAGGGTTAAAAAAGAATCCATGGGCACCTTCATGAGCCAGAGTATAGGCTCCTACCATGTGCCATACCGTAGCTCCAATCTAACACATAATAAAATGTCTTAAAAGCCCAAATTGCATTTCATTACTTGGGAGTAATAAACATGAGTAGATAAAGGAAATGTGCCTGTTGGCCATTGTTTTTCTTCTAGGCCTTAAGACTAAAGTCATTAAGAGACAAAAATGGGATCAGAAAGAATCCCAGGAAGAGATAATTGATGAGAATAATAAACCCAGTTCCGACAGTTCAACCAAGCAAATCTATGGAGCACCACAATGCAACAAGTACTCTGGCTTAGTTGACTGAAAATAGAGCTCCCTAAAACCAAACAATATCAACAAAAATGTCTCCAAAGTCTACAAGAATGTTAACATCAAAAATAAGACCAAAAAATAACAGAAAAGAGAATACTCTCAACCTAATCAACAGAATGTAAATGACTCAAACGAATACAGGAAACTCAACACCAAGGTTTTTTCTAGACATGACTACAAAGGATATTGGCAAAACCAGAGTGGATTCCTGCAGACTATGGACAGCACCTTTGTGAGAACCCTCCCCAGTCATACCTTCAGGGGTGGCTCTGAAGGACATCAGATAAAGAAGTCATAGTGGTGGGCAGACCCTGAGGCAGCTAGAATTGTTAACGATGGAGCTCACTCCACTTCCCAGGAAGTGAATCAACTGACTGAAAAGTCTATGACATTAACTGGTCAGCACGTCTTCCTCAGATTACAGCATGCCTTCCCTTGAATCTCAAAGTTCTCTCAGAGGAATAAAATTTTGGTATCACCAATGTGATAAGACATAAAACAAAGGCATATTAAATAAACTACATTAATTATTCAGTTCTATTTTATCTCTGACAATGTTAAAATTTTACGCTTTTGTCAAGATAAATGCTAAAAACAGAGAAACATTATGATTGCTATCTCGTGGAGACAAGGATCAATACCCCCTCACGTTGGCCCTCCATCAATCATTCTAGCCACACTACAGCTTTGACTTTCTCATAGCAACCATGAGCCACAGGAGGTTTCAAAACACAGAAGGCCAGAGGCAGCAAAATATAGAGTAATGAGGGTAGAGAAACAGTAAGAACGTTGGTGCCTCACAGACAGCAAAGCTGTTCCTAGGGTATGAGTAATCCAGAGCAAGCATTTCGCAGAATATTTTGGAGAGAAGTAAAAGCTCCTTGGTAAGTCAGTAATAAAAACTCAAATTCAAATGAAGCTGAGCAAAGGCTGATGATTGTCACCAATTCCATTATGAAAAAAGTGAAAGTGTAGTATTGGCTGCTGAAAATTCATAATTATAGAAAGTAAATTAAACAAGTTAATAGTCTAGGTCTGCTATATATAGTTCTTGCTGCATAGAAGATTTTTTTATTGTTTTATAAAATACTAACTTTAACAATCCCTCCGTATGTTCATCAAAGTTCTGATGTCTGGAGAAGAGAAAACAGGTGAGCAAACAAATTTGGATTTTAGCAAGACTTGTCTGGTGACCAACAAATCATTTGAAAATATAAAACTTTCATTAAAAATGGATTTTTGCTTAGGTAAATATGTACAATATCAATATTCTGGATTTTATAGTCAGTAAGACAAAGAAAGGTTTATCACATATATTAAGATATAAATACTGAAAAGGAGGAGACAATATTATTTATAGAAAATGCTGCTGAAAGAACTGACTGACATAACATTTCAGGTGTGTAATTTGTCAATATGGCAAAAAAAATTATGCACTCTCTTTTGGGAAATAAAATGACTTGAAATAACCAGAGATGTGAGCAAATATTTGTGGGAAGAATGTTTATAAGAGCTTTATGTCTCTGGTAAGAAAAAAAATAGGGTGCTCATTTTGGCAGCACTTAAACAGACAGTCTCCAACTTAACAATGGTTTGACTTATGGTTTTTTGACTTTATGATGCTACAAATTGATACACAATAAGTAGAAACTGTACTTCCTTCACCATGCTGGGCAGCAGCCAGCCACAGCACCCAGTCAGATACATGTTTTCAATACAATATTTTCAACTTACAATGGATTTATCAGAAAGTAACCCCAGTGTAAGTCAAAGAGCACCTGTACTAAAATTGGAACAATACAAAGAAGATTAGCATGACCTCTGGAAAGGATGACACATAAATTTGTCAAGCATTCTATATGTTTCAACCCAAAGAGTTTACCAAGACACATAATAATCAAATTATAAAAAATTGAAGACAAAGAAAAAATTTTGAGAGCAGCAAGAGATAAGAAATACATTACATACAAAGGTGTCTCAATATAACTATCAGTGGACTTCTTAGCAGAAACCCTGTGGGCTAGGTGAGAGTGGGACAATGCATTCAAAATATTGAAGAAAAAAACCTTCCAACTAAGAATACTTTACCCAGCAAGTCAGTCTTTTAGATATGTTTAGAAACAAAAGCTAAGGGAGCTTATCACTACTAGGCCTGCCTTACAGGAATTGCTAAAGGGAATTTTGTTCCTTTAAGCTGAAATAAAAGGTTATTAATTAATAACATAAAACTTACAAAAGCACAAAACCCAGTGGTATAAGTAATACAAAGCAAACTTAAGAATACCCTAGGACTGTAATAATGGTATATAAAGTAATTTTATTCCTGGTACAAGGGTTAAGAACAAAAAAATTATTAATAATAATCATTGCTAAACTAAATTGTCACAGGTTACATATTATAAAGTGATGTAAATTTAAACATCAAAAATGTAAAATAGGGGGAGAATAAAAGTAGAAAGTTTTTGTATGAAATGAAATTTTAGTTGTTATCTGCTTAAAATAGATTGTTATAAATGTAAGAGGTTCTATGTAAGATTCATTGTAACCAATCAGCAAAAATCTACAGAGGATGCACAAAACAAAAATAAAAAGGATTTGAAGCATACCACTACAGAAAACCATCAAACCACAAAGGAGGAGAACAAGAAAGGAAGAAGCAAAGTACTTATAAAACAACCAGAAAACAAAATTGCAGTAGTAAGTCCTTACTTGTCAATAAATACTTTGAATATAAATGAATTACATTCTCCAATAAAAAGACATACAGTGAATGCATAGATCAAAAAAAAAAGAACAAGACCCAAATTATATGCATTTTGTAAGAGATTCACCTCATGTTTAAGGATGCACATAAAATGAAACTGAAGGGATGGAAAAAGATACTCCATACAAAAGGAAATCAAAAGAAAATCGGATAGCAATACTTGGCAAAAAACTTAAGAGTAGGGAATACTTCCAAAATCTTTTGATAAGGCTAGCATTACCCTGATAACAAAGCCAAAAAAGGGCATCACAGGGGGGAAAAAAAAAACCTACGAGCTAACATCCTTGATGATCACGTATGCAAAAATCCTCAATAAATTACTAGCAAATAAAATTCAACAACAGTGTAAAGGATCATTCATCATGATCAGCTGAAATTTTTTCCTGGGATGCAAAGGTAATTCAACATTCACAAATCAATAAATGTGATACACCACATTAACAGAATAAAGCACAAAATCATATCATTTTGTCAGAGGCAGAAAAATCATTTGATAAAATTCAATATTCTTTTCTGATAAAAAAATAACACTCAAAAATTAGGTAGAGAAGGACTATACATCAACACAATAAAGGCCACACATAATAAGCACATAGCTAACATTATACCCAATGGTGAAAAACTGGAACACTTTCCTCTAACATCCAAAAGAAGACAAAAATGCCATCTCTCACTCTTCTATTCAACACAGTATTGGAAGTCCTTGCCAGAGAAATAAGGCAATAGAAAGAAATAAAAGGCATCCAAATAGGAAAGGAAGAAGTAAAAAACATTGCTACTTGCTGATGACATGATCTTACATATAGAAAATACTAAGGACTTCACCAAAAAAAAAAAAAAAACTGTTAGAGCTAATAAACAAATTCAATAAAGTCACAGGATTCAAAATCAGCACAAAAAAAAAAAAGTAGCATTACTCTATACTAACAATGAACTTTCCAAAAATAAATTGAGAGAGCAGTCCCATTTACAATAGCTACAAAAAATTAAAATAAAATACTTAAGAATAAATGTAACCAAGGAGATGAAAGACCTGCACACTGAAAACTATAGATATTAATTAAAGAAACTGGACACAAATAAATGGAAAGATATCCCATGCTTACGGATTAGAATAATTAATATTGTTAAAATGTTTATACTACTGAAAGCAATCCACAGATTCAATGCAATCCTCATAAAATACCAATGGTATTCTTCACAGAAATAGAAAAAAAATCATAAAATTTATATGGAACCACAAAAGATTCAGAACAGCCAAAACAATCCTGAGAAAAATGAACAAAGCTGGAGGAATCACATTACCTGACTTCGAATCATATTACAGAGATATAGTAACCAAAACAGCACCATACTGGCAAAGAAACAGACACATATACCAATGAAACAAAAGAGAGAACCCAGAAATGAAATCATGCATTTATTGTCAACCCATTTTTGACAAAGTTTCCAAGAACACATATTGGGGAAAGGACAGTCTCTTCAATAAAAGATGCTGAGAAAACCTGATATCCACATGCAGAAGAGTGAAACTAGACCCCTATCTCTCACCATATACAAAAATTAAATCAAAATTAACTGAAGTTAAATCTAAAACCAGAACCTATGAAACTATTAGAAGAAAACGTTGGGGAAATACTCCAAGACATTGTTCTGGGCAAAGATTTCTTAAGTAAAACCTTAAAAGCATAGGCAACCAAAGCAATAATGGAAAAATGGGATCACATCAAGGTAAAAAGTTTCTGAAAAGCAAAGGACCAACAAAGTGAAGACACAACCCACGGAATGGGAGAAAATATTTGCAAACTACCATCTAACAAGAAACAAAAAACAAGTAATCTGCTTTAAAAATGGGCAAACTCTCTGAATAGACGTTTCTCAAAGGAAGACACACAAGTGGCCAACAGGTATATGAAAGAATGCCCAACATCACTAATCATCAGGAAAATGCAAATCAAAACTACAATGAGATATCATCTCACTCCAGTTAAAATGGCTCTTATCCAAAGAGGGGCAATAATGAATGCTGGTGAGGGTGTGGAGAAAGGGGAACCTCTGTACACTGTTCATAGGAATGTAAATTAGTAGAGCCACTAAGGAGAACAGTATGGAGGTTCCTCAAAAAACTAAAAATACCATTGTTTTTTGTGGCTGAGTAGAACTCCATGGTATACATATACCACATTTTATTAATCCACTCATGTATTGATGGGCATTTGGGTTATTTCCACATCTTTGAAATTGTGAATTGTGCTGCTATAAACATTCTAGTGCAGATGTCTTAGCTGCAAAAAACAATGGTGATCTTTTATTATCCTGGATAGAGCTGGAGCCCATTCTACTAAGTGAAGTATCACAAGAATGGAAAAACGAGCACCACATGTGCCCATCATCAAATTGATATTAACCGATCAACACTTAAGTGCACATACAGTAATAACATTCATCGGGTGTCAGGCAGATGGGAGTGGGGAGGAGGGGATGGGTATATTCACACCTAATGGGTGCAGTGCACACCATCTGGGGGATGGGCATGCTTGAAGCTCTGACTTGGATGGGGCAAGGGCAATATATGTAATCTAAACATTTGTGCACCCATAATATGCTGAAATAAAAAAAAAATTTTAAAAATCTAAAAATACCATATGATCCAGCAATCCCACTGCTGGATATAAATCCACAAAGAAGGAAATCGGTATATAGAAGAGATATCTTTGCTCCCATGTTTATTGTAGCACTGTTCACAAGATATGGAATCAACTAATTGTCCATCAAGGGATAAATGGATTAAAAAATGTAGTATATATACCAAATGGAATATTTTTCCACTGTAAAAAAGAATGACCTCCTTCTCATTTGCAATTGGAAATTGGAGAACATTACATTAAGTAAAATAAGTCAAGTACAGAAAGACAAATTTTGCAAGTTCTTACACATACGTGGTAGATAAAAACAAAATAAAATAAAATTGAACTCATGGAGACAGCAAGTAGAATGATGATTACCAGAGGCTGGGAAAGATAGCGGGGAGGGGGCATAAACTGGGGGTGGCTAGTGGGCATAAAGATATAGTTAAAATGAACGAGATCTAGTGTTTGGTAACTCAATAGAATGATTATAGTTAACAATAATTTATTTCTTACTTGAAAATATAAAGTGGAATTGGAATGTTCCTAACACAAAGAAGTGATAAGTGCTTTAGGTGATAGATATCCCAGTTATCCTGATTTGATCACTATACATAACATGCCTCTATTGAAACATCACATCTACTCCATAAAAATATACAACTATTAATATTATGTACTCATAATAATTAAAAATTTTAAAAACTTTTTTAAAAAGGAAATATAGTACATACAAACAATGGAATGTTATTCAGCCATAAAAATGAAATCCTTTTATTTGCAATAAAATGGATGGAACTGCAGGACATTATATTAAATAAGTAGGCACAGAAAGACAAATATCGCATGTTCTCACTAATATGTGGGAGCTAAAAAAATTGAACTCATAGAGACAGAGTAGCATGGTGGTTAGCAAGGGCTGGGAAGGGTAGTGAGGAGGGGAGGAGATAGAGAGGATAGTTAATGGGTACAAAAATATAGTTGCATAGAAGGAATAAGATCATTTTGGTGGTACAATAGGGAGACTGTGGTTATGGTTAACAATAATTTATTATATATTTCAAAATAAATAAAAGAGTGGAATGTTCCTAATACAAAGAAATGATAAATGCTTGAAGTGACAAATACCCCAATTACCCTGATTTGATAATTACATGTTGTATGCTTGTATAAAAATATCTCATGTACCCCATAAATATATACAACTATTATATATCCATAATAATTATGAACAAAAATTTGAAAACGAAGAGTAGCTTGTTTATTGCTTGTTACAAAAGGTGCTGAGCCCTTAATCCTGAGTTCCAGCCCATCCAAGCCATCACATCAAGCCATGAAATTTAGGATCAGGAGAACTGGCACTACTATGCTGATGCTCCTGCTGTTTGTTGTGCTGTGAGTAATGAACTGTCTTGCTCTGACCCACTGAATATGACTTTCAGCACCTCTGCTATGAGGGTTGAGGATTTTCCCTAACTAACTCCTTGCTTTTTACCTGTGAGTTTTATGTTGTTTCATTTCTTTGTGCTCTGGCTTGTGCTTTTTTAACATGAGGTATTAATACATACCCTCTAGAGGTATTTTTAGGATTAAAGTAATAGAACACTTAGAACAGTGTCTTGCACATAAAACCATCCAATAACTATTTAGCAACCATTATCAATGTTATCAACATCATCCCCTTCATCATCACTAGAATGATGCAATACAATCCTATTTAGTAGATTTCAGAAAAAAAAAAAAGTCGTCTTTGCTAAGTAAAGTTACACAATGCTGAGCACAGAGAAAATAAAACAATTTTTGAATCTGAGTAGAGGGTATATTGGAGTTCTTTGTATCAATCTTGCAAATTGTATGAAAGTTCATGATTATATTAACATAAAAAGTTACCAAAAAAAACCAATGCATACAATGAATACCAGTCTGAATTTGTACATATATCTCTCTATATATACCTGTGTATGCATATATACATACCCAAACATATGCATGTTACTGTACCCAAAAAGGGGTCCAGTCTAGGTCTATTGCCTGCTACACAAAGAGCCAATTATTGCAACAATGAGGATTGCCAAGGAACAAAGGAATTTTAATGCAAAAGACTGCCAGGAGAACAGGAGAAATAATCTCAAATCCATCTCCCTGACCAACTAAGGCAAGAGCTTTTATAGTGGGTTGTGGAATGCAGGTCAGGTTGTGTGGGGTTTGAAGTGATAGGGTTTTCAGGTGGTCTGATTCAAGAATCAGCTGTTGGTGATGGATGGTGAGTCTTAGGAAGTCCTGTGGAGAGGCTAGTTAAGTCTGGTTGTTAGGCTTGACTGGTAAAGTTCCAGGGAACAAAAAATAACTTAGGAAGGGGGTCATTTTGCAAGACTGATTACATGCACACTCAAACACACATAGACAAAATTAAACAAGCTATCTCATCAATCAAGAGCAATCACAATGATGTGACTTGAGATAATTTCCTTTTTTGTGTTAGCTTGCTATTTTACAAATTTTTAAACAGATATAATTATGTTTAAAACAGAAAAATTAGAGTGTTAAAAAAGAAAATTAGAAACTCTTTTTATGAGAAGTTTGCATAAATAGTGGCCTCAAAATACAATTCAGCCCTATGTCTTTATATTTAAATGAAGATATTCAAATAAGATGTTTTACATAATGTTCATTATTTGAGGAAGTTGGGAAAGTAGACACTCAAACTCATGAAGTTCAAGACTGAATAAATGTTGGTGATATAGCACTTCTTGTATTCTCCTGGACAGAGGTGGAACACAGTCTACTAAGTGAAGTATCCCAAGAATGGAAAAACAAGCACCACATGTACTCACCGTCAAATTGGTATTAACTGCTCAACACATAAGTGCACATATAAGAATAACATCTATTGGATGTCGGGCGAGGGGGGGAGGGGACGGGTATATGCATACACAAAGAGTGCGATGGGCACCATCCAGGGAATGGACGCGCTTGAAGCTCGGACTTGGAGGGGGAGGGGGGGCAAGGGCAACATACGTAAGCTAAACATCTGTATCCCCATAATATGCTGAAATTTAAAAAAAAAAAAAGGAAAAAAAATGTATTACTGTGTATGAAGTTTTGCCTTCCAACTTACTTTGTACTCCAGAAGTTTACTTCACCCTCAGTCTTAAATAATCACATAGCTAAAGGAGTCTGTGACTTATAAAATGACCAACAGTCTTCGCTGGATTAGATGATGGCATATTCAAGTTACATGGAGCAACTCTAATTATAAATTAACACATTGATCAGAGGAAAAGATTTGGCACTGAGTAGGAAGATCAGATTATATGAAATTCCAATAGTTCCTGCTAAAAACAAAAGGAGAATAGAAAAATCATCAGGAGTAAGGGAAAAAGAAGAAAGACTGAGTTGGCAGAATCTCAGCAAGCAAATTTCGGTTCTAAAGGAGTCCTTGTTGCCTGGTTCAGTTTTCTGATCAAAAGGACTCCCTGGAGTGAAGAGAATAACCTCTTTCATTAAAACTTTGTTGAAAGTTTGTTTATTTTCTTCAAATGAGAAGGCTAGTAAAGGTGACTGCCATTCTCCCAAGTAGTACAGAAAGTACCAGTATTCATGTTGCTGCAGAAAAATCCATATTCTCCAATAAATAAAAGCACATCGTAGTATATGAATATATTTAAACACTTAACTATTGGATCATTTTCTGTACTCATCTGTTTCTCTGCTCTTGGGTATAATAACCAGATAAATATTTAACAAAAACTTCAGAGCGAACGGGTTCCTAAAGGAAAAAAGTATTAATTACAAAAATAATTCTGATTAACAAGAAAAATCTTCGCACATAGAGTGACAGATAAAGAATTAAGCATTTTCTTCAATTCTGAACATCCCAAAGAGATTTTAGTACTGAGTCACAGCAGGAGAGATATATTACTGCAAATGCTTTTGCTACAAGTAATGGAATATCAAGAGAAAAGTGCCATAAGCAAGAAGTAAAATTCCTTATCTTTCATAACAATAAGTGCCCAAGTAGGTGGTTCTAAGATTGGCTACTTCAGCAATTCAGTCTACAGAGGACTCTACATTGGTTTCTCTGCTCTACTCACCGGCACAGGTTAATCACCACTTACTCAAGCAACACGTCCCCAGGATAATGTGCAAAGACTGGCCGGACCAACTTGCTATCTCGGGTCCCTTTTCCAGGAAGCATCCAGCATACATCCCATTACACCTCACTGACCAGGGTTTTATCTCACTTCCCTACCTAACTAAACCAACCACTGCAAAGTGGGGAGGAATTATTTAATTGGCTTAGAATAATAAACATTCAATCCCTGAGGTGCACAATGAGGATAATGGAGATTCTGTTTGCAAATAAGAAGGGGGATGCTTGTAGCGCAGGCAGCCAGCAGTGTCTGCCCCAGGAGAGTTCCAGAGAGTGTAAGCTAAGCCAAAAGCCAAATTCTTTGCCATCCTGTATGAGCCCCTATTCGCCTCCTCTGCAGCTTTGTCTGCCATTGCCTGAATAAACCATGCACTTATATTGATCTTATCTTTGAAAATTTGATTCCTTCATCCTATGTTGAATTTCTGACCACTTTTTTCCAATCACAATTATTTTTAATAAGCCTAGTTCACAAGCAGCCTCGTCTACCCCCTGTAGCAGAATGCATCCCTCCTTTCTCCAGCCTTCCATGGTTTGGAATTTCTCTGTTTGGCACTTAGGCTTTTCTGCTTTGTATCAGTTGCATGTCTCTCACCACACTGGAGTGAAAGCTTCTCGAAAACAGAAATGGTGTCATATTCATCTTTTATGTGTGATTCTGGTGTTTCAATGTAAAAAGTATTTAATAAACACCTGTAGAATTAATTTTAAAAGTCATCTTTTTTAAACCACTCAGTAAAATTCCATGGTTGGGATGCTTTGCTAAGAATCAAAAAGAGGGTTCTTATGTGACTCACCATATCCTGCCCTGACTCTGCCCTTTCCCATTTATCAAGCTTTATTAAGTTTTTGTCTTCTTTGTGTTTACCGTAATAATATCTCCCCTCATTTAATAATACAACTTTCAAAGTATCAGTTAAATCAAACATTGTGAACTCAAAAAGATAATATAGAACAAAAATTTACATCTCTCTAAATCAAATAAGAACACTAGCTTAAAATATCTCTGGAAAGGAGACACCCTAACCACTTGGTAAGTCATGTTTAACATTTGTTAATAGGGCGACTTTTCCTTTGATCTGGTCTAAATATTTCATACAGGATCTTGAATCCCTTTCAATTTTACTCTGTCTGTAATAGAGATAAAACTGGAATCTTTGCATCTATGTAACTGTGATCAGGTTTTGTTTTATGTTTTGTGTGATTACCCAGCATCCTAACATTCTAGCTTGTTTATGGGATTCTCAAACTTGTGAATCTTTTTTTTTTTTAATTTCAGAATATTAGAGGGGTACATTTTGGTTACATATATTGCCTTTGCACTGCCCAAGCCAGAGCTACAAGCATGCCCATCCCCAGAGAGTGTGCTCCACACCCATCAGTTGTGAATTTACCCATCCCCTCCACCCTCCTCCCACCTGCCCGGCAGCAGATGACTGTTACTTCCATGGGTGCGCATAGTGTTTATCAGTTAGTACCAATTTGCTGGTGAGTACATATGGTCCTTGTTTTTCCATTCTTGGAATACTTCACTTCTAAGAATGGGCTCTAGCTCCAACCAGGATAATACAAGAGGTATTAATTCGCCATTGTTTTTTATGACTGAGTAGTATTCAATGGTATCCATATACCACATTTTATCAATTCACTCATGTATTGATGGGCATTTGGGTTGTTTCCACATCTTTGCGATTCTGAATTGTGCTGCTATAAACATTCAAGTGCAGATGACTTTTTTCCTTTGGTAGACACCTAGTAGTGAGATTGCTGGATTAAATGATAGTTCTACTTTTAGCTCTTTGAGGTATATTACTTTCCACAGAAGTTGTACTAGTTTGCAATCCCACCAGCAGTATATGAGGGTTCCTATCTCTCTGCATCCACACCAACATTTACTGTTTTGGGACTTTCTTTTTTTTTTTGAGACAGAGTCTCACTCTTTTTGCCCAGGCTAGAGTGCCGTGGCGTCAGCCTAGCTCACAGCAACCTCAAACTCCTGGGCTCAAGCGATCCTTTTGCTGCAGCCTCCTGAGTAGCTGGGACTACAGGCACGTGCCACCATGCCCGGCTAATTTTTTCTATATATTTTTGGTTGTCCGATTAATTTCTTTCTATTTTTAGTAGAGACGGGGGTCTCGCTCTTGCTCAGGCTGGTCTCGAACTCCTGAGCTCAAACAATCCGCCTGCCTCGGCCTCCCAGAGTGCTAGGATTACAGGCGTGAGCCACCACGCCCGGCCTGTTTTGAGACTTTTTGATAAAAGCCATTCTCACTGGAGATAAGTGATATCGCATTGTAGTTTTGATTTGCATTTTCCTGATGATTAGAGATATTGAGCAATTTTTTACATGTTTGTTGGCCATTATTTGTCTTCTTTTGAAAAAGTTTCTGTTCATGTCCTTTGCCCACTTTTTAATGGGTGTGTTTGATTTTTTTTTTCTTGTTGATTTTCCTAAGTTTCACATAGATTCTAGTTATCAGCCCTTTATGGGGTGTGTAGCATGCAAATATTTTCACCCATTCTGTAGGTTGTCTATTTGCTCTAATGATAGTTTCCTTGGCTGTGCAGAAGCTTTTTTATTTGATCACGTGCTGTTTATTTATTTTTGTTGCTGCTGTGATTGCCTTGGGGGTCTTCTTCATAAATTCTTTGCCTGGGCCAATGTCTATAAGGGTTTTCCCAACATTTCTTCTAGAATTCTTATGGTTTCATGTCCTGGGTTTAAGTCTGTTATCCATCATGAGTTGATTTTTGTGAGAGGTGAGAGGTGAGACGTGTGGATCTTGTTTCAGTCTTTTACATGTTGCTATCTGAGAAAAGAAACTTACGAATCTTAACAAGAAGCAGAGCATGTCTTCCATGTAGAAGTAAAAAAAAAAGCCAGATCTAGGCCGGGCATGGTGGCTCACGCCTGTAATCCTAGCACTCTGGGAGGCCGAGGCAGGAGGATTGTTTGAGCTCAGGAGTTCAAGACCAGCCTGAGCAAGAGCAAGAGCCCATCTCTACTAAAAAAAAAAAAAGGAAAATAGAAAGAAATTAGCTGAACAACTAAAAATATATATATAAAAAAAAATTAGCCGGGCGTGGTGGCTCATGTCTGTAGTCCCAGCTACTCGGGAGGCTGAGGCAGGAGGATCGCTTGAGCCCAGAAGCTTGAGGTTGCTGTGAGCTAGGCTGATGCCACGGCACTCTAGCCTGGGCAAAAAGAGTGAGACTCTGTCTCAAAAAAAAAAAAAAAAAAAAAAAAGACAGATCTTCAAGATTTTAAACCTAGGCCAGCCAGTCAGATGCACTGGATTGGACTGTGATTTCGCAGCTGGTGGTACAGGGGAAATCCAGTCCTGGATGGCAGCAGCGGCAGTGGGCCCAGCACTGGTGCCCAGCGGCCATAGGAGGGGTTATAAGCTGTGAGGTCCAGGGTTCAGAAATGGCCCCTCTTTATTTCCTCCTGCTTCCCAAGATTGTTTCTCCAGCTTTCTTAGAAAATCCACCAGCTTCTCAACACTCATTCAAACTCCTGCTATGGGTGAGTGTCAGTTACTTGTGAGTAAGAACCATAACCAGTATTTTATGTAAATACTACAGATATAAGT
>RJWJ010033668.1:0-17686 GCA_004363605.1 Indri indri | reverse complement strand
AGAAAGAGAAAAAAACAAAAAAGCTATATCTTGATCATTAACTTAGTGAGTCCATGGGTGACAATTCATAGGTCATCAGGACAAGAACTGTGTCTGAAAAGTATAGTAATAACAGCTGCTCGAGACTGAGTACTTGCTTTTCTCCAGGTCTATGTTAAAGGATCCATCTACATTCGCTCACTTCATCTGCACAACCCTGAAAACTGTGTCTTTGCAGCAGAGGACACTGGTACCCACAGGGAGAGAAAACGTTTTTACTCAAGGTCGCACTGTTAGCAAGCGGTAGAGCTTGAGTTTGATCACCACCCGTTTGACTCCAAAGACACCCTTTGAAAGAAAGTTTCTGGACCTTGGCGCTATTGTCACTTTAGGCTGGATAATCCTTTGTTCTGAGGAACACTACACTGCTGGATATTTAGTAGCATCCTCGGCTTCTACCCACTGGATGCCAGAAACATCCCTCACTGAGTTGTGACAACCAAAAATGTCTCCAGACACTGCCAAATGACCCCCGTGGGGTAAAACGGCCCCCAGTTGAGGACCTCTGTTCTAAACTAGTTTTACTCAAAAATGTAGACTGTGCACTAGTTACCAGACTGCGAGCATAAGGAGCTTGTGCCAGAATGCAAATCAGCTATGTCACTAAGCATACTGTTTACTTCCAATGACTCTTTTTCTCAACAGCAAGACTTTTCAATGAAGGAAGTAATGTGAGGAGTAATTGTGGGGCAAGCTCTTTATCTCATCAAAGACCAGCACTGTGTGGGCAAAGGACATGAACAGAAACTTTTCAAAAGAAGACAGAATAATGGCCAAAAAACATATGAAAAAATCCTCAACATCTCTAATCATCAGGGAAATGCAAATCAAAACCACAATGAGATATCACTTATCTCCAATGAGACTGGCCTTTATCAAAAAGTCTCAAAACAGTAAATGTTGGTGTGGATGCAAAGAGATAGGAACATTCATACACTGCTGGTGGGACTGCAAACTACTGCAACCTCTGTGGAAAGCCATATGGAGATACCTCAAAAAGATACAAGGAGAGCTACCATTTGATACAGCAATCCCATTACTGGGCATCTACCCAAAAGAACAAAAGACACTCTATGAAAAAGACACCTGCACCCGAATGTTTATAGCAGCACAATTCACAATTGCAAAGATGTGGAAACAACCCAAGTGTCCATCAATACATGAGTGGATTAATAAAATGTGGTATATGTATACCATGGAGTACTATTGAGCTTTAAGAAACAATGGTGATGTAGCACCTCTTGTATACTCCTGGATAGAGCTGGAACACATTCTACTAAGTGAAGTATCCCAAGAATGGAAAAACAAGCACCACATGTACTCACCATCGAATTGGTATTAACTGATCAACACATAAGTGTGCATATAAGAATAACATCTATTGGATGTTGGGCGGGGGGAAGGGGGAAGGGGGAGGAAGGGACGGGTATTTGCATACACAAAGAGTGCGATGCGCACAATCTGGGGGATGGACACGCTTGAAGCTTAGACTTGGGGGTGGGGGCAAGGGCAACATACATAACCTAAACATCTGTACCCCCATAATATGCTGAAATAAAAAATAAAAAAATAAAAAAATAAAAGACCAGCACTGTGGATAGGGCTGCTCTCAATTATTGTGGTATACTGCCTTCCTGAAATGGTGATATTCAATGAGGATTTGATAAATCATTACTTTTAAAGTTGTTTTTCCCCTTAAGCCTGTATTAGATTGGCTTTATTCTGGCAAAACACCTCTCATCAGTGACAGACAATTATTGTACAGCTGAGTTTAACAAATGGCTCCTAGGTTTGGCTCGAGTGTTAGACTGCACTGCTCTCTCTTTGAGCCTCAAGTTCTAAGATGGTATTTCAGGTTGGAAAAGCTCAGAGCTCAGCTGGACAGCCTGTCCACGTTCCACTGTTGCAAGGTCCCCAGCAGCCTTTGCAACCTACAGGTACTGGGGCTATGTAGTCCCCCTACGCTGTCCCTTCTCCAGTATCGTAGTCTATGGTCTTATCCTCTTTTACCATCTCATCCACAAATACTCACAAACGTCAACACCTACTAAGAGTTCAAACAATAATAGCAGCAGCATTATTTAATAATAATTGAATGTTTCATTTTGTGCAAGGCATTAATTAAGCTTTGCATATGCATTAGCTCAGATAATTTTCTAAAACTAGACATTACTGTAATCTCCATTTTACAGATAAAGAAACTGAGATGGGAAAAGCTCAAAGCTGTGACAGAGGACTTCAGGCTGGAACTGGCCCCAGGTGGAACTCCAAAATCTGTTCACATTTTTTCTTTAGCTTTTTATTACATGGATTTTCAAACAAATTCAGAAATAGAAGAATATAATAAACTTCACAAATAAGTCAGCCATTTACAGCAATTACCAACTCATGGCAATCTTGCTTCATCCGTCACTGAATCTGCTCCCTCCTGCCTTTATTACTGGGAAGCAAATCCCACACAGCATCATCCAGAGATATTTCAGCATGGATATCTAAAAGATAAGGACTGGGGCCGGGCACGGTGGCTCACGCCTGTAATCCTAGCACTCTGGGAGGCCGAGGCGGGCAGATCATTTGAGCTCAGGAGTTCAAGACCAGCCTGAGCAAGAGTGAGACCCCGTCTCTACTAAAAATAGAAAGAAATTGGCCAAACAGCCAAAAATAGAAAAAATTAGCCAGGCATAGTGGTGCATGCCTGTAGTCCCAGCTACCTGGGAGGCTGAGGCAGGAGGATCGCTTGAGCCCAGCAGTTTGAGGTTGCTGTGAGCTAGGCCGATGCCACAGCACTCTAGCCCAGGCAAGAGAGTGAGACTCTGTCTCAAAAAAAATAAAATAAAATAAAAGATAAGGACTGTTTTTAAAAAACATAAATTCCAAGCCATTATCAGACCTAAAATATTGTCAATGATATCTTAATATTATTAAATACCATCAATTGCATCATAAATATTATAAATTTTCTATTTTATGGTTGGTTTGTTTGCATCAGAATCAAAATAAAATCAATTCATTGCAATCAATTCATCAATGATTTCAGTCTCCTTTAAGTTCTCTTTTTATTTGCAATTTATTTGTCAAAAGAATGGGTTGTTAGTCCTATGAAGCGAGCATCTGTGTCACGTATTCTAATTTTTTTAATCATTTAAAATATTAATTAATTAATTAATTAAAATGTTAAACCATTCTTAGCTTGAGAATGTACAAAAACAGGCCAAGCATAAGTGAACGTCTATGGTAGAATATTCCACAGTCTGGATTTTGCTGATTGCGACCTCACAATGTCATTAACATGATTCTCTATTCTTTGTATTTTGTATAAATCGTGGTTAGATCTAAAGGCTTGATGAGATTCAGGATCAATTCTTTTGGTGAGCTACTTCAGAGGTGATAATTCTTCCACCTAAAAAGACATGATGTTTGGGGTTTTTGTCTTCCCAAATTTTATTTTTAGCACTCATCTTCTATGTAGATACTTGACTTCAAAGAACTAATAAGACTGTTATGGGGACAAAAATAAATATATACGAAAAGATAACAATACCAAACAAGTGGTTTTCTTACTCATTCCCGTACTCATTCCTTGAGTGACTACTCTGTGCTAGGCATGTGGGGTACAGAGAAGAAAAAGCCAGAGGCTCTACCGTCAAGGAGTTCAGTCTTGTGATAAGTGCTTCACTGGCATCATAGACAACAACCAGTGGAATGACCCACCTGGCTTTTAGGGAACCAGGGAAGCTGCGCCCAGAAAGAAGGAAATAGTAAGAATGATGAACGTTTGTAGGAAATAGAGATCAGATCCTCTTTCTGTGGTCCAAGGATGCTTCGCAGAATTGTGATGTGAGTTGGACTCAAAGATGGGAAAGGCTTAGAAAAGTGGGGTCAGTGGCATAGATTTCAATGCAAAGGGACCGGTGAAGTACACGTGTAGGGGAGTGTAGGGTGCGGAAGGTCAGGGAGATGACCAACCAGTCAGTCGGGTGAAGCAAAGGGGATGTATGAGGGCCATCAGCAGCAGAGACAATGACTTTAAGCAATCCAATTTATAAAATCTCCAGGATCAGAAGATTCTTTGGAAACCATCTAGTTGAGTAACAACAACAACAACAAGAATGACATCGAGCACATTTAGTTTTATTATCATATTTAATTTTCATGGCAATACTACTGATTAAGGATTATTATTCTCTATTTCACACCTGAAAGAAAGGAGTTCTGAAATTCTTAATTCTCTCCTACTCGAGTTCACTCAACTTGTAAATGCCACAGCAAGGATTTGAACTCAGGTCTGTGCTGTTGATACTGGCACGAATCACCACCCACGACAGCAGAGAGGGTCCTTGACCTCCACTAGAGAAAGAATTCAATGCAGGGTCACACGTGAAGAGTACAGAAATTATAGTGCACTCTCAAAGATAGTAGGGAGCAGACTCAACCAAGAGAGTACAGTGCCACCCCAGGGTTAGGGTCTGTCCTTTCATGCTAACCCCTCATAATATGAATGCTAAGCTGGGCATGGAATATTTATGGGTTTTCTAGGAATCGAGTGAAGAGTTCCTAGAACCAGGAACCCTCCCCTTTCTTGAACTTACAGGGTAATTTCTGGGAGTTGCCATGGCATTTGTAAACTGTCATGGTGCTAGTGGGTATGATTTTTACTGTGTTAATGTGAGTAGTTCATTTAGGGACACTGTTGCCTCAACTGCGCACATACCCCAGTTAAAGGAATTCCCCCTTTACCTTAGATAAAGATGTCGTGGCTGCAGCAAAATAACTCAAGGGTCCCTGTTGGTTATATTTATCTTAGCTAAGCGTATTCACATTCTTGTGACTTTCTTATCCTAGTGATCTTCTCTTTCTAACCCCTGCCCTAACTGTCTGCAAGGTATCTGACTCCTGTCTCATTCTGCACTCAGAGATTTTATTCCCTTGTTCTTAAAGGGGTGAGGAAGGACAAAGGACCACCTTCCAGAGCTGCTTCAAAGCTGAGGTGGGACTGTAGACCCTGCCTGTTCAGAATTAAAATCTCTGCAGACCTGATCCAAGAGGCTCATAGGTAGGCCTTGGTCGTTTCCTTCTTTCACTGAATCCATAGGCGGTATAAGCTGAAAGTCTTTTGCCAACAACATCTTAACTTGGAACTGTTGTTATCTAGAATATACAAACTTTACAAGTTGAATAAACAAGGACCAAAAAATAACAGCAATAAAATTGTCACTAAATGTCCTAATTGGGGCAAAAACCAGTAACGGATGGTAAAAATCCTTTTGTTCAGTCCCAGATAGTTTTCACACAAGGTGTCACCTTGACTACCTTGACCAAAACTGTGAAGTCATTTAGCCTGTTTATATATATTTTTATATTTATCTACTGGCACTGACATAAGTACAGTAAGTTTTATGGATTACTGCACAAATACCACCTTGTTCAGCCAATAATAATCTAAGGCTACTTGCTTATCTATTATTATATGGGCTAAATAACCTAGGGAGGTCTTTTTTTTTTTTTTTTTTTTTTAAACACAGGCTAACTCTGTTGCCCAGGGTAGAGTGCCGTGGCAGCAGCCTAGCTCACAGCAACCTCAAACTCATGGGCTCGAGCAATCCTCCTGCCTTAGCCTACCAAGTAGCTGGGACTACAGGTATGCACCACCATGCCCAGATAACTTTTTCTATATATTTTTAGTTGTCCACCTAATTCTTTCTCGCTCTTGCTCAGGCTGGTCTTGAGCTCCTGAGCTCAAACGATCCGCCTGCCTCAGCCTCCCAGAATGCTAGGATAACAGGCGTGAGCCACCGTGCCTAGCCACCTATGGAGGTCTTAAGCTTAGTTAAAGCATCTCTAGTAGTCTGGGTCAGAACTTTCAGCTGGGTAGATGAGTTTCCTGTGATTACTCTATGATAAATAAAACCTCTTTAAGGGTGGCCATTCTAACACCAGCTCTTATTCCAGCCAGGATAAAACTGATGGCCCTTCCCAATGAGTGAGCTGAAGTTTTTATGTTGTATCTCCACTTGTTCATAGTGAAACAAATCAGGCAGGCACAGCACCATCATCATATGCTGTCATGCAACCGTGTTATGTTAATGTTATTACAATTTTCATTAAGTGGGGATTTTAGTATTATAATTAGCTTAAGGGCACTATAGGACAACCAAAGCAGTTTTAAAGCAGTCAGGGCTGTAAGCTGTCCATTTCAAGGCAAGAAAGTGCTGGGCACTTTTTCTTGGCCCAGTAGTTAGTTGTCTTGGTGCCTGCCCAGTCTACTGTGTAACAATGTTGCTTAGCACGCTAGACTAGAACAGTGTTTCTATTGTGTGGTGGGGAACTTGCCTTTTTCCCTCAAACCACCCTGTTCCTCAGCTCCTGCATCTTTTTGCCTATTCTTTTGCAATATGTCCTGAGTAGTAAATGAGGGGACATTACATTTGTGATCATTGACTTAAATTTTATGGCAGTAACTTGTCTATAACTCACATCTACAATATAGGCAACAACAACAAAAGCAAGTGTTCAATACAATCATTATGCCAATTAATAAAACATAGCTCTAAGGTATCGTACACTGTCAAAGATGGTGGAAAGTGAACTGATCCGAGAGGGCACAGTGCCACCCTAGGGTTCGGGTCTGTCCTTTTACGCTAATACCTCATAATATGCTAAGCTGGGGGTGGAATATTCATGGATTTTCAGGGAAAGGGGTGGAGAGTTCCTAAAACTGGGAACCCTCCTCTTTCTTGACCTTATAGGTAATTCCCAGGAGTTGCCATGGCCTTTGTAAACTGTCCTGGCGCTGGTGGGTGTGATCTTTACTACGATAACGAGGGTAGTTCATGTAGGGACACTGTTCCCTCAACTGTACGCATGCCCCAATTAAAGGAATTCCCCCTTTTACCTTAGATAAAGATGTCATGGCTAAAGTAAAATAACTAAAGTGTCCCTATTGGTTATATTTATCTTAGCTAAGTATATTCACATTCTTGTGACTTTCTTATCCTTTTGGGCACCTTCTGACCCTGTCCTAACTGCCCGCAGGTTATCTGACTCCTGTCTTGCTATTATGAACTCATATGAGCACAGATACCCCTAAAAGAATGCCAAGTGGTGATTCAGTCTCTCACTAAACATCTCTACTGAGGGGGGTTTTTCAGCAATATCACATCCCAGGAAGAGCTACCATATTCCTTCTTCAAATATTCATTTCTACCCCAAATAATTTAGATGACCTTTTTTAAAAAAAAAAAAAAAGACATTCTAAAAGAAAAAAACCAATACAGTAAATTAACAAGCTCGGGAAGGGAGGAGTAAAGCAAATACTAAATTATCAATTTGGTCGATACAGTTGCTCTGATTAATATAAAGTCTGGCTCCAGGCTCTAAGAGAAAAAGGAAATGGAAGTAGGAAGTAGAGAAGAAACTCACATTTCGAGCCTGTCTGTCCCTGGCACTGTGCTGGTACTAATTATTTAATGTAATTCATTTAATGTCAAAACATCCCTGTGAGGTAGAGAGATGACAGATTTTTTTTGTCCTTTGAACACAAAGTTCTTACATGTAGACCAAAAGAAATTTCTCACATAGGAGGATACTGAGTTACATGAGAGCCGATGTTACAGTATCAGCAAAAACTTCAAAAACACCACACACAGGGACACCTCTGCCCATGAATACCCAAATCCCATCTTCAGCCACCATTGCCCCTTAATCCCCACGTGCTGGCAAACTCTTGTGAATGAAATGATCCCAGTGTGCACTTTTAGACTGTCCAAGTTTTACATAGGTTCAGGCCCGGGTGAGTAGTGAATATTAGTCACAGCCAAGAAGACTGGTAAGCAGAAATAAAAAGCAGAACAACAACGGTAATTGTCAAACAGGCAGACAAGCGGATAGTCATCTAAGACATGGAGTGAGGGTGCAGAATGAAATAAGGAAAAAAGCAAATCTATGCAACTTGAACTCCAAAGGTAGGTGGGGAGGCTCGCTTCTCCACAGCAGACGGTCTCGAGAGAATAGACTTCTCTGGTTCCAAGTAGGATTCTGAACGACAGTTTTCCCCTGTCAGTTATGTTTCCTTAGTTCCATCAGCTTAGTAGCATTTGGGGGGGATGGGGGAGGTCCATTCAGATATCTAATGCAAGGTCTCTCAAATTAAACTGTTTCCCGAACTGAAAATAACATTTTTTAAATGAACTTACGTATTTACACTGAATTTGGTCATTCCTTAAATGTTACTAAACTCAACATTTTCAGTGATCAGACCATGCGGATCTACTCTTCTGATAAATGATAACTGCTGAATGATCATGGGTAAATATTCATTCCCTGTCATTTCTTTTGAGAGAGACCCTCCCAGGTTGATGTGAACTGGGCTAAAAATATTGATTCCAGAAATGAGTGTGAAATGTTGTGATTTCCAATTATTCTAAGAAATTGGTCTTTGAAATTCTGAATTATGGAAGGATAAAGCAGCACCAATTTAATCTGTGAAACAGGACTCTATTTAGAGTCCCTGGTCAAATTCCCAGGAAAAAAAAATACTTGACAGGAACAGCGGTTGAAGCGTAATATTGTTGACTGGTGCCCTCTAGTGGCAAAACATGATAGAGTTTTTAATCCAGTAAAATTCAACGCGTCTTCCATCTCAAGTCTAAGGTTTTTTGAACAAATGAGCCCAATAGTCAAAACTAAAACCACAAAGGCTCTAGGCTGTACTTTGTTTTACATTGTAGGGTCATAAGATGCCAGAGAAGGAGGTTGGTTGCTTGCCTTTAAGTAAGGTTGTCTCACACTGGAGAAGGGCTGAGAGCCGCAGGTGATTAAATGGACTTAGCCGGAAGATACTGGAAGGCATTTTAGAATCCTCAGGCTGTATGACGCCGCCTCCCCCTTTTATCAGATTCCTTTACGATATTTTCCCTTTAGTTTGAAGGAATGACATTCTGAACAAGAAGGTCCTCACAAGGAGGTACAAACCCTCTGCTTCCTGTTAGAGACGCCAACCACCCTTCCTGCTGCTGTGGGTGTGCCCTGAAGGAGCTGATGTTCCTCACGTGATGAGCATCCAGCTTTGGGTTTCCTGGTCACTCTCTGGGTCATTTACTTCCTTTCTTATTTTAAAGTCTTGTCTCGACCTCCTCAGGGTGTCATGTCCCTGGGCCCTCTCTGTTTCCTTTCCGATCTCCTATAGTGCTTTCCTCTACCTTCCTCCAGGGTCTTCCTTTCAGCAACTGTCCATGTCCTCACTTCCCTTTGTGGGCGAGGGAGTGCACAAGCCTGTCAGCCACCAAGAGAGGCCCAAGGCACCTCTCTATTCTTGAGGATCTTGATATATTGAAATACAAAGAAACGCCAAGGTGGATTTAGCAGAATTGTGGTGTATGTTAATGTTTCTGAAATTAGAGTACATTATCCTGTTAATAATTTTGACATAAATGCAATAGAGTTGCCTTATTTGTAAGATGACTACAGGTGATAATTTAAAAAATTTACCTCTGAGTATACTAAGAGAAGGATGCCCTTGTACAGTGTCACAAATATAAAGGCATATAATGGACACTATCCTCCTTCAATCCTGCCAGTACATCTCTCTGTCAATAAGTATTAATTTGTTAAAACAATATAATAACATCAAAAGTCTAAAATTACATATCAAAAATCTAACCCCTTCCTGAATGTGAAATGTGGACCAAAGGATGGCTCAGCCTCCTCTGAGTGAACAGGAGCAAAATATTTTGATGCAACGAAACAAGGAAGTGAGTTTGGGCACAAAAATGCATGGGTATTGAGGAAAGTATTTTAATTAGGACAGATAGAAGTCTCTTAGTAACACCCACTCATGGAATCCTTAGTTAATTTGGATTCAAAGCACACAAATTTTAACTACATGAAAAGAATGTGGGTCCCCCCAACCCCTACATCACAGATTTGGGGACAAAGTGTATCATCATAGGGACAATAATCATCTTGGAATGGAGGCTGATGGTTGAGGACTCTTGGATGCTCACATCCTCTAGAGATAATTTATATTCTATGGATTTTATCAACTCTTTCTAATATTTTATAACATCTAGAGGAAATAGGAAAAGCCAATTATAGTTTACTTTCATTATCCTTGTCATCATAGTTAACCTTCTTTAGTCTGTGTTTGCAGAGAGATAAAAGCAGTTAGGCAGAGTTTTGAGTATAAATCAGAATGCCTATTTTAAGAAAATAACCTTAATACTCTCTACATCTGTTACCTCCTTTCCTTCTCCGTGCAGTCTGAGAAAGCCTGTGGGTCAGTCTCACTCAGCCCAGGTCACATCGACATGTAGAGAATACAAGTTTCTTCACTCCCAACCTCATTATCTTTCCAACTTGAGAGTTTGATTCTAATGATTCTCCCATTTCTAAAATGGTACATATAATCTCTCTCCATTGCTGTAAGATTTTGACCAGAATCTACTCCTTCATGGATTTTCTTGCTAAGTAATGCTAGAAATGAAATGTTCAAAATCTATCCTCCAACACTAAGCAATCAAGACAGCAAAGCAATGGTACAGTTTAAGAAGACTGATGTCGTGGGGTTGGTTCATCATGGGAATTGATTTTACTTTGAAGGAACACAGGCAGAAGTTTGGATCTGTGGTGTGAATGAGTTGGTGGTATGCATATAATTTAACATATATTTCTATTAAATCAGTGATTCTTAACCTATTTTGGGTCATAGATACCCTGGAGGAGGTAGAGAAAGCTCTAGATCCCCTCCTTCCTACCATCAACCACGACCCCAAATGCACCAAGGCACATAGGCATTAAAAGTTGTGTTCAGTTCCAGGGGATTCACTGACCTGGTTTTAGAATGCTTTATAAGATCCCTGGTTCTCAACTGGGGCAATTTCTCCCTTCAGGGCACATCTAACAACATCTGAAATATTTTTGATCATCACATTTAGGGAGGTACTACTGGCATCTAGTGGGTAGGCGCCAGGGATGTCTGCTAAACATCATGTCATGAATTGTACAGCACCCACAACCAAATATGTTCCTGTTCAAAATGTCAGTAGTGCCAAGGTCAAAAACATCTGTTGCAGATCTGCACATCCAACGCAGTGGCCACGAGACACATAGGGTTCTCGAAATGTGGCTAGACTGAGCTGAGATGCACTGCAAGTGCAAAATACACACCAGATTTCAAAAACTTCATTTACAAATGAAAAATATCTCATGAATGATGTCTTGATTACAAGTTGAAATAACATTTCAAATTTACTTGGCTAAATAAAGTTTAGTATTAAAATTAATTTCACCCGTTTCTTTTTACTTTTTCACAATGTGGCATTAGACAATTTAAAACTATGTAGCTGGGCCAGAGCTGTGGCTCATGTTACAGTTTATTTGACAGAGCTGCTCTAGATGCTATATTAAATTGAATTACTGAAAACTAATTATGATTTTGATTCTAAAGCAGGGGTCAGCAAACTAAAGCTAAAGCCAGCCTGCCAGCTTTTTTTGTAAATAGAGTATTACTGGAACGCAGCCACATTTATTTGTTCGCCTATTGTCTACGGCTGGTCTCATGTCACACAGCAGAGTCTAGTAGTTGTGACAAATACTGTATGGCCAACAAAGCTTAAAATATTTATTTCTGGCTTTTTTTCAAAAATTTGAGACAGGGTCTCACTCTGTCACTCGGGCTGGAGTGCAGTGGCATCATCATAGCTCACTGCAGCCTCAAACTCCTGGGCTCAAGCCATCCTCCTGCCTCAACCTCTTGAATAGCTGAGACTACAGGGTCACAGCACCATATTTGGCTTATTTTTTTATTTTTCATAGAGACAGGTTCTCACTATGTTACCCAGGCTGGTCTTGAATCCTGGTGTCAACCCATCCTCCTGCCTCGGCCTCCCAAAGTGCTAGCATTACAGGCATGAGCCACCATGCCCAGCCTTATTATCTGGCTTTTTAACAGAAAGAGTTTGCCAACCACAGATCTAAGGGCATGTCCACTACATGAGTGGGATAAAGATATTGCCATCCTGATAATACTAATGTTTCCATAGTTAAAGTAAGCAAATTTGGGACATTTGAAGAAGAACTGGCTGAACAGATGGGTAACAGGTATAAGAGAACACACTAAGTGGCTAAGCTGCCCTCACATGACTGTATTTTATGTTCCTATTCAACTGGAATAGGGCTGTTCACAAAGGAGAATTAAAAAGCTAATATCTCATGTTAGAAACAGGTCATTAATTCAGCCAAAAAGTATTTATTGAGCACTTACTATCTGCCAGACACTGTTGTAAGAACTGAAAATACAAAAGGAACAAGAGAAATGGTCCTTGTACTCATAGGGCTTATAGTTTACTGAGGCAAAAATAACATATACAAAGAAATATCAAATATATGAACTAGTGATAAGTGCAATGAAGTAAAGAACACATTAATAAGATAAAGGGCCTTGGAGTGGAGGGGATGCAATTTTATTCAGGATGGTATGGTCATGGAAGCCTTCTCTGCATAGACACATTGCGGGGTGTGGAAAACACAACTGTAAGCCTTCCCTGACGATGACTTGATAATATATATCTAAATCTTAAGTGTGACACAGTAACTCTACCTGTAGTTATTTAACACAAGCAATTATTGGAACAAGTGTGCCAGAATGTTCCCTGGAGCTTTTTCCTTATAATAATAATAATAAAAAAAAGAAAACTACTTAGGCATTCAACTAAATATATTAACATAAACAATGTTCATGACATAGTATGTTTAAGAGACAAAAAAAAAAGATTACAGTATAATTCCAGAGTTATAAAAATATGTTTGCAGAGAAAAAAGTCTCAAAGTCTTAGTCCAAAAGTTAGGACCCTTAAAAGGTCAAATTTTAGGTGTCTGTTATAGGCTTCTGTATACTTCTCTGTAGCATTATCTTTGAAAATAATTCATAAGTGAATAAAGCTATAAAAAAAGAAAAGAGATTGTATTTAGCCAAATATGCAAATACAAAAGAAAATTCCCTTTAACGTTCACCCTGAATATGATAATCTTCCACTGGATCATCAGAATGATTTGACAACAAGGATTAAGAGAATTAACTTAATGAACAGCATGGATTACCTTTCTAAACTAATGCAGTAGATTCTGGGACACTGATCTCTTATATTATCTGCCAGAGAATTAAGGTAAGTCCAATTAATTCCTTATTACATGGCCATGTTGGAATGCCCAGAGATGTCAATAAACCAGTGGGAAACTCCAGAGAGAGCAGAGATCACCTACCAATTGCTTTGACAACTCTAGATACTCCACTAACCAGGAGTCTCCAGTGTTCCTCAAAGCTTGGTCCTGGGACCTCTCCTGGAGCATCATTTGATATGGTGGCGGTGATGGGGGTAGTGTTTCGGCACAGGCGAAGGAAGGGAGGAAGAGACATTTGTTTAAAATTTGGAGTCCTGCCCACAACCTTACTTGGATAGGGTCCATGATTTACACGTTTCAGAGCTTCCCTGACTAACTCTT
The DNA here is from genome assembly GCA_004363605.1 of Indri indri. Lineage (NCBI taxonomy): Eukaryota > Metazoa > Chordata > Mammalia > Primates > Indriidae > Indri > Indri indri. The sequence continues at coordinate 4,150 of RJWJ010033668.1, read as the reverse complement.
ATGCAGACCAATCTCTTTAAGCTTATAACTGTTTGCATTTGGCAGAGAGAAGACCACTTTGGAAGATGTAGAGGAACATTATGTCTGCTCAGAGCCCTTGGGTAAAAAAAAAGCAAATTGGGACTTGTCCAATCATCAGGTAATTATCGAAGGAAGGACTCTTGCATATGTATGTATGAGCCTGAGTTCTCTCTATAGCGTCAACAAAAGCAAGAGCCCTTTGGCCTACTTTTTGGACATTGCTGGTAACTTTTGTCTGAGAACTGACACCAGCCTAATTTCCTGTCCCTGGTGAAACAATTCTGGGACCGGGTATATTTTCCCACGCATATGTTAAACAATATTGAGAATAAGCAAAAAAATAAAAATAACTGCCTATTTCTTAAAGAAAATACTTCCTCCTAGAAGCTTGGATTCCCTACCAATTAAAATAGCTTCCTTATCAAGGTGCATGACTTGCTTATCACGACTGAATTCAAGACCTTTTTCTTTCTGTGCCCACCAATGAAAGCTAACAGGTCATAAAATATGCCCAATCCCAACCATTCCCTTGCAAGACCCACCTTAAAAGCATCCAAAACCTCATCAATACCCTTCCCTGATTTTGCCATTTTAACACACTACTAAGACTCTGCCATGTTGGCAGTTTCCCTTATGGCAACAGGTCTACTACACATCGTTTTGCTTAATCAATAGCCTGCCTATTCTTGTGACTTCTGCTGTACTGAAGGTCAAGATGTCATTATTTCAGTTGATGTAGGTTGACATATTCCAGTCTCTCTGGGGTACCTGTTGTATAGGATTCTTAAAAATCCCATTTTCAAGCTTCACTATTTATCTCTCAAGAAGACCTTAACTTCTCTTATTCCCAGCTAAGGATCTTGGTAAACATCCCCACCCAAGCTTGTATTTATCAAAGAAATGGGAGGAAGGAAAGAAAGAAAGAAAGAAAGAAAGAAAGAAAGAAAGAAAGAAAGAAAGAAAGAAAGAAAGAAAGAAAGAAAGAAAGAAGAAAAGAAACCATACCTGTTTAAGATTCTCTTCTAATTTAACTTCTAGAGATGATCGTGAGGAGTGGCAGCTAAGTTTCACCTTCCATTAACTTTCTTGGTGCAACATCTGTGTTACTGATGCTTAGGAATTAGAGTATAAGCCCCAAGTTCAGTGGAGAAGAAAGAAGAACACAAAAGAAGAAAAGCAGCAAAAATGTGCAGATAAGAACTTGGGCTCCAAGGTCGGGCATATCTGGATGTATATCTGACTCTCCACTTTGCTGCCTATGAGACCTTTGGCACCTCAATGTCCCCAACCATCAGTCTCTTCCATTTTAAAATAGAAAACAAAAATTGCACAGCAGTGGGGATTAAATGATAAAGCTTAAACATAAGGTCTAGACACAATAGCTGTTATTTTATTTTTACAAATCATATCTGAAAACTCCTAGATGAAATTTGAATGATGTAACTTCAGATTTACCTTTATACATTGGTCTTCCTAGCCTTACGTCCTTGAGTAATTAATCCCTTTAAGTCTTATTTTTGTCACCTACAACACTGAAAACACTATTGCCCCCTTGCTATGGCCTGAATATGTCCCCCGTACTGCCCGCCAAATTCACATGTTGAGACCTAATCACCATTCAGAAGGAGCTACACCTATAAAAGAAAAAAGAAAGAAAGAAAGAAAAGAAATCTAATCACCAATATGATGGTATCAGGAGTGGGGCCTTTGTGGTATAACATTAGATTGTGGATGGGCCTAGTGCCCTTATAAAAGAGGCCCCAGACAGCTGCCTTATGCTCTCTGCCACATGAGGACATGGCAAGAAGGTGCCCTCTCTGAGCCAGGAGGAGAAACCAGCAAGGTTTCTTGCCATCTCACTCCCAAAAGGTCTTTGATGTCCATCAGTTTGAACTCTAGCCTGACTTTCCAAAAAACAAAGAAAAAGAAACTCCTACAGTTCTGAATCTTTGGCTTTTCTCTATAAATCACAGCTAACTTATTAGGTTTCTCTCCCTTTGTCCTTCCTCTTTTTTCCTTTTTATTCGATGCCTCTGCATGTTTGTTTTAAACAGAGATGATTTTTTTTCAGGGACTTACCCACAAAGTAGTCAAGAAAGAGAATTTTAGGGCCAGTGATCTGACGATACCTTGAATGCAAACCTCTTCCATGGCTAGAAATTATAAAATTGGGAGGTGTGTTAGGAAGAAAATATTTCCACGGTCCATTAAGATATTCAGAGGCTTTTGACTAGAACAAGTTTGCGTTATTTAATTTCTCCAGGAGCAAGCAGGAAAAACACCAAGAGTCTGCCTTTGGGGAGATGCCATTTCATGAGCAATGAAGCAGTAATGAATGGTAAAGATGGAATTTCAAGGAGTCGTTTTTGAGGAGGAAATGCAGCTCTAAAGCTATTCAGTTCAAGAGACGAACACAGGATGTCCTTACTTTCAACTCTATTTTTTCAACCACCCATCTGTCCATGCAGTGGATAAATATTCATTTAGTGACTGTAGCATCTCAGGCGCTATAGTATTGAAAAGAAATTACAGCAAGTTCACTGAGATTTAGGAGATAATCTTCATTACTGGATTACTTTTTTTCAAGTGAAACAAGACTGGAAGTAGTGTCTAGAGACGATAAGCACAACAGGCAACCCAGGAACCTGAGGCTGGAGGCAATATTGGATGTGTTGGGAGAATGACAGCAGAAAAGAACCAAAGGGACATTATACACCGAATATTCTCCAGACCACCTCAGTCAGTTGGAGGATAAGGATAATGTGGTCCTCTTACAAATCGCAAGACAGACTGAGAGGCATGATCCAGCAGTGATGTGAGGGTTCGGGTGTTCAGACCTGTGATCTGAATTCACATCTTATTCCAAAGGCCTTGCTTTGAACCACTGCACTAGGGTCTCCTTCAAATATCTTATATGGCTGAACAAAAAATGACTGAAAAGATTCCTTCTAACCATACTTAGTTATCTTTCTTTCCTTGAAGGCTTCCTGGAGCTCCTATGTCTGTTTTAGTTTCCAGCTTTTGTTCTCCCATGGCAGCCAGTTACTTTAAGATGATTCCAATCATTCCATGTAACCGATTGCTCTTCTCATACTGGACTTGAGGTTTCTTGAAGCCAAAGGCTATCTTATGTTCTCTGTTTCTCCCCAGTGCCTGCCATCTTAGATGCTCAGTAAGTGTTGGATGCAGGGGTGGATGGACCAATGGATGGATGAATCTGTAAAGGATTAACACAACGAGGGAAGGCACCACCTACCTGTCTACCCGAGAGAAGTCTGAGATAATCAGCGTGAAGGTAAATAGCAACAGTTGAATGGGCTATTGTTTGTTAGTTTAGACGGCAGTCACTTATTGATCTAATGGGAATTTGTATTCCAAGGTATAGTGGTGAATTTAGTCTAAACTTCCCATATCTCCACCGAAGTGAGAAGGGGGTGATGTGATGGTTACTGCTCCATTCTGTTTCATCTCCAGAACTCGGGCTCCCTGTCCCCTTAATCACAGCTCTACCATGGTCTGTCTGCACATATGTGATTTGAATACATACAACTCCAACCCAAAGTGGCTACGGCTCACTTCCTCCCTGTGAACTAGCCTCAGGCAAGGAAGCATCTTGACCTCCTTCTCCTTCTGTAACTCTTTATGCCACACTAATGGAGAACAAGGCAAGTTATAAAACACTGTTCACGGTATGACCCCACTTGGGTTAAAAAAGAAAGCAAGCCACTTAGAGGTATATAAAAGAATTTAAAAGGGGCATGCCCAAATAATAATGGTAGAGATTTCCAGAGTGGAAGGATGACAGATGTAGACATTTTTGGATTTTTATCTCTTATTTCCTTATTTTTTCTATACTTTAATTACATTTCAGGTAAAATAAAAACAATTTAAAACTCACAATAGCAATTCTGAGCTCACAGCAATAATTGTGACTACTGCAGTTTTATCACTCTCTCTATACGGCCTTTCCAATTCACAGTAAGATCCCTGGGGTCGGATTGTGTGATTTCCTAAAACACCAACTTCTTAGCCCTTAGCAAAGGGCTCTGCAGAGCAGAGACTAGATACTAAATGAATGAACTCTCAGTTTATAATTCAAACATTCATGCTTAGAAGTGAAGCTGAGGAC
>RJWJ010033667.1:0-17571 GCA_004363605.1 Indri indri | reverse complement strand
GGTATCCTACATCCACAGGAAGTTTGATGCCTCTCTCCCTATTTCCTTTAGTTCTCTGCTCAAATATCACCTTCTCAAACAAATCTTCCCTGATCAGCGCCCCCCTCCCACATAAAATAGTCCACACTCTCTCTATCTCATTACTCAGCTTGGTTTTTTGTCCTAGGACCTAGCCACTTGATTTGTATTATATTTACCTATTTACTGTCTATCTTCCTTGTCAGAAGATCAGCTCCAAGAGAGCAGGGGCCCAGAAAAGTGTCTGGCATATAAAGATAACTCAATGAATATTTCTTGTAAAATGAATGAATGAATGAAATTAGGTAACTTCTGACCATAGCTAGCCAGCCCTGGATTGCCGTTCAATAGACATTAGCTGGCTTCCTTCCTTCCTTCCTTCCTTTCTTCTAAGGGCAGAAAAACTGAATGAGAAATGAAAGAGGAATACCCATCTGCTTCTTTCCCCCCTCCTCCAAGAACTAGTCCAAAAATCAGAACAAGAGCCCAGATGCAGGTGCCAAGAAATCAGGCTCATCTTTCATCTCCAGCAAGTCTTTCCCAGTTCCAAAATGTTAGCGGGAGCAAGGCATCCCTGAGGCTTACTGCTTGAAAAGAACCAGGGCAGGATTTAGACAGCTGCTCCATAACCCCAATAAATGGTGTCTGGCCCACCTTATGTGGGGCCGCTGAGGGTTAAGGTTGTGCTGCTTTTGGGGTCTCAGAAGTAGAAAGTCAATGGGTTTGATGTATGGTCCCATTTACGGCGCCTGAAACAGAACATCCATTACCAGGCTGGCTGCCGTCAGACTTCTCTTACCGTAACAGTACAAGCCATCTCTGAGTCTCGAAAACCACTTTACACAGCCAACGGTCAAAGAGTAGTGCCGTCTTTTTCAATGGCAACCCGTTAAGATGATTATATCACTCCCCTGCTGAAAACCCTTTACTGGCTTCTGCTCACACTAGGAATAAAGTCGAAACTCCTCTCCTAGGATCTCACCAGATCAGCACAGCCTGGCCCCACCCATCTCCCCATCAACGCGGACCGTTCTCCTCCTGCCTCGCTCCCCACCAACTGCATCCATCTTCTCTGTGTTCCCAGGACGGGACAAGTGCGTTTTGTCTCCTCGCCCTATACTATTAATAGATCCTTCTTCTCAATCACATCTTAGTCCCTGGTGTCCCCTTCTGAAGTGGGGGACACTTCAGCCACCCTCCAGCACGTCGGCCTGTTGTAATGTCATTGTAGCAACTGGGCACCAGGGCAATGCACAGCCCTCCCGTAAGCTCAGTGATACGCTTGCTTCCTGTCTCCCGCCCTCCACTTGCCCATAAGGCTCCGGAGTGGAAGGACTTTGTCCAGCTTCCAGCTGGGGATCCCTAGAAGAGTCCCTAGCACATATTAGGCGCTCCATAAATTTTTGTTAAAGAAATGAATGCGTTGGGAGTGACATTCTAAACCAGGGGTCAGCAAACGTTTTTGTAAAGATCCAGAGGGTAAACATTTGAGGCTTTGCAGCCCATGTGGTCACAGTCACAACTGCTCAATCCTGCCGTGTCGCACAAAAATAGCCAGAAAGGATAGGTAAATAAGTGAGTGTAGCATTATTTCTATAAAACTTCATTTACAAAGTCTGGCAGCGCTCTGAATTTGGCCCACAGGTCTTAGTTTGCAGACTCCTGTTCTAGATTAAGACTCCAAATTCAAGTAGCCACACAGTTACTCAGCATGATTCCTTGAAGACATTAGGCTAAGTGAAATTCCTTGCCCATAAGCTACATCTAATGTGTGTTGTATAAATACTAAATAAACCACTCTGCATGTGTCTGATACACTGCCTAGAAACAGGCTGAATTCCAGGAAACAAACCCTAAGTGCCTACTCACCGTGCCAGGCACTGGGCTAAATGCTGAGAATATTAGTGCATAATCAAGGGGCCACACACATGAAATGACAATGACACAATATGAAGCATTCTGATGGAGCAAATTGTGCATAAAGGAGTAATTCGTTGGGTACATCCCTGATATTAGTGGACCCTGTGATTCTGGGATCCTAGAAAGGGAAAAGGATGATTTGGTCTGGACAGTCTTAGGAAATGTTACAATGTTCCGCTGCCCCATGAGATTCAAATAGTGTCCAGTCAATGTCTATTTCAAAGATTTTTCCAAATATTTTATAAGCTCCAGAGCTACAATAACCTCCAAAGGCTCTGCCCCTTCCCCTTTCCATGACCCGGGACCATAACCACGTGTTAAAAAGACACAGGGGTAAGTTATATGAGGTACCTGGAAGAGTCGAAATCATAAAGACATAAAAGAGAATGGTGGTTGCCAGGAGCCGGGGAAGGGGAGAATGGGGGGTTACCATTTAATGGGACAGAGTTTCACTTTTATAAAATAAAAAGAGTTCTGGAGATGGATGGTGGTGATCGTTGCACAACATGAATGCATTTAATACCACCGAACTGTACGCTTAAAAATGGTTACAATGGCTCTCACTTCAGCAGCACACATGCTAAAATTGGAACCATACCAAAGATTAGCATGGCCCCCGCACAAGGATGACATGCAAATTTGCTTTATAAAATAAATTTTAAAAAATTGTTACAATGGTAAATCCTGTGTTATGTGTATTTTACCACAACGACAACAAAAAATTTTTGAGAAGGAAATTCCAACACACAGTACAATATGGATGAAGCTTGAAGACACTATGCTAAGTGAAATAAGTCAGACACAAAAGGACAAATAAAACATGATTCCTCTTCCATGAAGTACCTAGTATGGCCAAATTCATAAAGCTTTGCATCTCTGTAAAATTAACATCAGGCGCCACACTTGCCTGGGAAGACAGGAAAGCTCCTAGGACGTCTGCCTACACTGAGGCCTGAATTAGGCAGGAAGAGGGCATTTCACTTACAGCACATGATACGGCCTGAGTTGAGAACGACAGGCTGTCTGCAAAAGCAAAAGAAGTTTAATACAATCAGACTGTAAAAGGAGATGGCATGAGGAGGGATAAGGCTGGAAGGGGAAATAAGAGTCACGACATTAAAGCGTGACAAGAAATTTGGGTTTTATCCCGAGGACAGTGGGAGGCCTCTCAAGGTTTTCTAGCAAAGGAGTTGGAAAACCAGATTTGCTTTTTGGAAACATGACTCTCGGTATGTCCCGATGATGGTTTGGGGAGAGAGAGACACTAGAAACCAGGAGAGGTTTTGCAAAACGTCTTGAAGGGCTTACAGTGCACAAATAGAGCTTCAAGACAACTTCTCATGGAAAAGTTGGCCTACTGGGGGCTTTCCACCTCTGAGTGGCTCCTCTTTCAAATTAGAACAAGAAACATTTATTTCCTTCCCCCCCAAAAAAAAGTCCAATAAGGATCATCTTAAGGGTCCAGCTGCTAGGCTTAGAAGGATTTGAGCAAAGGGAAAATGACAGGGAGATAAAGCATAAAATGAGACTCTATTTTCCTTTTTTAACTGAAGCCAATAGATGGAAGAGAGCCAGCAGTTTTCCATGAATAACAACTGACGCAGGAAACAATGCTAATTATTATTACTTATGTTAATGATTACATTCGATTGAACTGCTTCAATAGAGGATGCCTTGGGGAGCAAAGACAGTATAAGGAATTCCATTACCAAAATTTCATGTGCAGCCCTTGGTCTCCTTAGCATCACTAGTTACTATTCTCTCCCTAAACAAATGAGGATTGAGGAGGTTGGCAAACTGCAGAACTACCACTTATCACAGGAAACGACCGAGAGGAAACAGGATGAAAGGACTGGGATCGCGTTTGTGATTATTATCATAATAAAATGCTTCTGAGGAACAACTTGGCAAAATCCACCTGCACCATATGCCTGGCAGATTAACAGCTTCCAGACAATTGCAAAATTAAAAACAAGTCTCAAGTTCAGCCTCTGAATTTCAACATTGGGAAAATGCTTATTTTGCTCCAGTAATCAATTCATGGCAGGTTTTTGTGTTTGGGGTTGGGGGAGGGTTGATTTTGGTTGTGTTTTTTGTGTGTTTGTTTTGCATGCCAGCCTTTGAGTCTGTAACCTGGTTTTCTCTGTCTCATTCACAATCTATTTCAAACATACACCGGAGGGCGCTGGCTTCCTGGTGTCACTGAGGCAGTGGCTCACAAGAGTTAAGGATGTTGGATCTGGAGTCTGAGGGATATGGTTTAAATTCCTGATTCTGCCAGTAACCAGCCATGGCCTTGGACAAGTTACTTAATCACTCTGTGCCTCAGTTTACTCATCTGTAGAATAGGCATGATAGGACCATCTAACCTTGCAGAATTTTAAAGGGTAATTGTACTAAGACAATTTAGCCCAACACTTGGCATACATTTCAATCAGTGGTAAACACTGTGGAATTATTATGCCACATCCCTTCCCCTGCCTACGGGAAATATTGAAAAACAACCCACTGTGAGTCAGATCCTGCACCTAGCCCACTGGCTTTCAATAAATACGTGGATTTGTGGGGTTTTTTTAGTATGAATGAATACATGATCCTTTTAACTGTTCTGGTCACTTCAAATTCTCACTCAGCTTTTAGGACCATCTTACTTTCACTAGTGTAAATGGTATGTGAATCATCTTGTACGTCAATTATATAACAAGTCCCATTTCATGGAGAGAGAGATTAAGTGCCTGAAAAGGACTCAAGGTGGAATAGAGTCCTAGCCCCTTAGCCTAGAGTGCAGAGATCAGAGAGAGAGGAAATTTCAATTACTGGCTAAGTGGAGTCTGGAGAGAAATTTTTAAATGATAGGTAGTAAAGGTCCCTTTTGGGCTCAGTAAATATTGCCAATTATTCCAAATAATAACCATCATAATAACCACCATCCATCAAGTGTTTTTCTATGTGCCAGATATTTGGCTTAGAGCTTTAAGTAGATGATCTCATTTAATCCTCATGAAAGTACCATCAAGTCTAAATCTACATTATTCTTTATTTTATTTTGAAGAAATTGGAAGTATTTTCCCAGGTTACCCAACTGGCTTCTAAAAAATCCAAATACTTAACTACTATGCTCTATCACCTCTCAAGTAAACACAGGCCCGTAGACAAACATCATAAACATATCACCTGTATTTGTTTCCTAGGGCTGCCATAAAAAAAGACCACGAATTGGATGACTTAAACAACAGAAATGTGTTGTCTCACAGTTCTAGAGGCTACAAGTTCAAGATCGAGGTGTTGGAAGAGGAGGTTCCTTCTGAGGGCTGTCAGGGAAAATCTGTTCCATGCCTCTCTCCTGGCTTCTGGTGGTTTGCTGGCCGTCTTCGGTACTCCTTGGCTCGTAGAGCCCTGCCTTCACCTTCTCATGCTGCTCTCCCTTTGTGTATCTGTCTCAAAATTTTCCTTTTTAATAAGGACACCAGTCACATTGGTTTAGGGGCCCACCTTATTCCAGTGTGACCTCATCTTTACTAATTACATCTGCAACAAACCTATTTCCAAATAAGGTGACATTCCAAAGTACTGGGGGTTAGGACTTCACCATAAGAATTTGGGGTGGGCAGACACAATTCAACCCATAATATCACCCAAGCCCACTTGTCTGTGCTGGTTATTTCTCCATCTTCTGATTCAGGGGCACAGGAGAGGGGACAGGGAAGAGGATAGGGTCACGCATTTACATACTGCAAGACGTAACGCTTCATTGCAACCCCATACAGCCATTCGTCCTATGTGAGAAAGGAGAATTGAAAAGGTATACAGTGCAAAAGATGTCAAACCAAAGATAAATGTTTCCTCAGGGGCGATGACTTCCAGAGATTCGGAGTAGTACGTTTTTGAAAAATGGACACGTGAGGAACAAAGGTTGAGTTTTGTGAAATCATCGATAACCCCCAAGACAACACCCAGCTTTCTCCCATGATTATAAATGGGGGGATTTGAAATGGAACTCCTATTGTGTGGCTTTCAAAGCCCACGATGGCCCAGGAGCAGTGAATCATGTCTAAGGTAAAGCACTTCCTTTGAACCCAGGGGAAGCAGGAGGAAGCAGATAAAAAATGGTAATGCAGGAGGCAGATTTATGAGCAACCTGAAATCTGAACATTGCTTTTTTATATTCCTTAAGATGGACCAGTCCTGTGGCCCCTGTGGGAATAACAGTATAAGATTAAACAACAAAAATGAAACCTCTCGGCCTTCCCCAAACTCATACAGGAAATTTCATGTGGGCCCCTCCCCAATAAATAATAGACATGACATAAAATGTAGGGGTTTTTTTGTCTAGCAATGGACATAAGTAGGTGACTATTTGTTCATTCTTTCAACAGTTATTTCCTGAGTGACAGCCATGTGCTGGGCTCTGTCCCAGGTGCTGAAAATAAATATCTCCAGGAGGGATTACAGATTAGATGGATAACAAACTCTGAATAACTAAATCAGAGATCTACAAGGGAATTCAGGTGGTCATTTATGCGGACAAAAGAAGGGTAACAGAGTTAGAGGAAGGCACATGTCTTATACTTCCGTCATGTGTCATTTAATGGATTTTGAACCAGCAATCCTTCAAGACAGTGTCTTCTCTGCAAACCAGTACTATTAGTCTCATTCCTACCATTTTGTAGCAGTCCACAGTGACTGATTCATCTCCTTTTGGGGCAGCATAACTTGTGCATTTTATATATCACGAGGAGCCACCATTTTGCTTTTGAGCTTCTCCTGTTTGGTTCAAGCTGAAGAAGCTATTTCCCCTGCCTTGGGGAAACTAACAGTCTTGAAGAAACTGCAGATGTATAAAAAGGTTACGTCCAATAACAAAGGTAATAAGACCAAAAAATATTTTTGATCCTTACCCATATGACCCAACAATTCCATTCCTAAGCATATGCCCCAGAGAAATGAAAACAGTGCCCAAACGACTCAAATGTTCCTCAACAGGCGAAGGGATAAACAATTGTGGTGTATGCATACAATGGAATATTATTCAGCCATAAAAAATGTAATGTGTATGCTACAATGTGGATGAGCCTCAAAGACATTAGGGTAAGAAACTAGGGTAATGTAAGAAACCAGACACAAAAGGTCACATATTCTATTATTCTCTTTATAAGGAATATCCAAAATAGGTATATCCATAGAGACAGAAAGCAGATTGGTAGTTGCTAGGAGGTGGGGGAAGAGAGGAATGGGGAGAAACTGTTTAATGGGAATAAGTTTTTATTTGAGGATGATGAAGATATTTTGGAAATAGCTAGAGGTGGTGGTTGCACAACACTATGAATGTATTAAATGCCACTAATTTGTTCATCTTAAAATTAATTTCACATAAATTTTATTATATGAATTTAACCTCTGTGAAAAAGATCACCTCAAACAAATAGACCTTCCGTAAATATTTGTAGAATGAATGAACAACGAATGAATGAAGGTACAGCCCTGGAAAACAGCGCATACTAAAAGGTAATCTACGGAAAGGCACTTTGTAAGGAAGCGTTGGAGATGGTGTTGGACAGAGGGTCTATGATTCTTGGTGGCCTCAGCTGAGTTTTATTATTCTGTTCATGGACAACAGTAGACAAAGCTTGGGTTCTATCAGGGGAAAAAAATCTTCCTGTCTTAGAATTTTCAGTGCCTACTGTCTTCCTTCATAGCAAGAGACATTTCTGACTGCCAGGAGGGAATAAAGCCGGTGGGAGTTAGTCCCATCTGCCTGCAGAGATGTAGGAACATTATCTGTCTAAATACTTCTTCATCAGAAAGTCTTATGGCTGGGGGCCCTTCCCAGCTCTCACTGTGACCTCGCCTTAGGACCACATTAAAGAATATTACCATGCTGCAGAGAGGGGGCAGGAGGGAGGAGACTGGCAGCCAGACTGAAACTAAATTAAAAATAAAGCTCCCCTTATTAAATTCATAATTATTGTGAAGCTGTGAAATCTTATTTTAAACCTCTGGCTCCTTTCTTTGTCCAGGGTACAGGCTGCCTGCCTCGGAATCCCTATTCTGCTTTATGGACAATTTCTTTTTAGCATTCTGAGCATTTAACCTTGAAAAATAGTGTTGTTTTGCTGCTGTATTTTCTGATTGTTAGTCTCCAGGCATCTCCATGGCATCTTTATAAATCTGCAGGAGCTGGTAAATATTCCTTGCCGACCAGCAGCTGAAATCTGAAAATACCAGCTCACTTTTTAGCTGTCAGGCAATTAATGTAATTCAAAAGAAATGAAAGGTGTGGGCAACTGGGACTGCTTTTAATAACAGGAGGGTTCCTGGCTCAGGCTTAGAAAGGCAAGAGAGAAGAATCAATAAAAGACTAACAGAAAGGGGAGAAGAGGGCATGGAGTTCTCCAGAAACATTTTGTCAGCGTCCTGGCAACACTGCTAATATGCTCCAAGAGAAGCTGATAAATGCAGCCACTGATGGTCAACTTAGGGACGAGTCAACCTTCGAGGCCCAGACCAGGGCATCCACTGGCCTAAAAGGTGCTGAAATAGAAGAAAGTGCTTCCTGGTGGATAGATGCAACCCCACACCAGGCCACACAGCTTGGTGAGCAGAGCAGTGCTGGATTTCTGACCTTTTCCTCCAAACTTACTCTTATGGACGGTGGCCTTTGTGCAGTGCACAAACTGTATGGCTGTATGCAACAGCCCCATCCAGACCACTGCCCGCTTCCCCATCCCTTTAATAATATTAGTTTCCCATCCTTCCCTGCTAAGTCAGGAATCAACTACGGTAGCTTCGGACCCCAGAGGTAATTTAAGCGTAATTGGATATAAAATTTAATACGAGGAGTTAGACTATGGAGAAAGGGGAGGGTGAGCTCTCACATACGGCAATGCTATTTCATTTCTCAAACACAACAGGCTGGAGGAGGGAAAGGTCTTTCCTTGTACTGAGGAAAAGGCTAGTCATTAAAGAAATGGAATTTTCCAGTCCAGAGAAGGGTAATTCTATCAATATCCACCACTTTTCATATACTTCTGACGTGAGAGTCAAAGTTACACAATGCATGGGACTTCAGGGACTGCAATGCCATTGCTGGCCCCTGGAGCTGTGCAACATGGCAACCCTGAATCCCACGTGCAGTGCATCTGGAAGGCCCAGAGAGCATATTGGGGATGTGCTTCAATCTGCCTCCCAAGGAAAAACGAGATTTCAAAAGCCAGTCCATCAAGATAAATACAAAATTATCGAGTGTATTTTAATATACCAACAAATATTTAGACAACCAAAAAATACATTTATAATAATATTTTAAAAATCAAATACCTAGGAATAAATCTAGCAAGATGTATGTAAAACTGCTACATGAAAAACTCTAAGATATTATTAATAATTAAAATGTTTAAGTACCTAAGCAAATGAAGGGATAAACCATGGTCCAGGATTGGAGGACTCCATACTGCAGGAATGTTAATTGTCTGCAAGTTGATCTACAGATTTAGCACAATTCCAATCAAATTCCCAGCTAGTAGTGTTTGTTTGTTTATTTTGGAAATTGAGAAGCCGATTTTAAAATTTATAGATAAAAGCAAAGAGTTAAGATTAGCCAAGACAATCTCAAAAAACAACAAAGTAGAAGGATATATTCTACCAGGTATTAAGACTTACTATGATAGACACTAAGATTGTGGTATTAGCATGAAAATAAACAAACAAGAATCAAGTACAGAAACAGACCCTTGCATCTATGAACATTTGATTTATGGTAAAATAGCAGGACAGTGAGGAAATAAGTCTTTTCAATAAATGGTGCCAGATCAATGTGATAACCACGTGGGAAAAAAACAAAACTTGACCCCTGTCTCATCATACATAAAAATCATTCCAAAATGATTTATAGTTCTAAATGTAAAAGGTAAAATAACAAGCATCTATAAGACAATGTAAGGTGTATCTTCATTATTTTCATGTAGGAAAAGGTTTCTTGGATAGGCCACAAGAAGCACTAGCCATAAAGAAATAGATTGATAAAATGGACTTTATTAAAATTTAGAGCATCTGTGCGTAAAAAGATGCCATTAAGAAAGTGAAAAGGAAAGCCTCAGTGGGAGGAGATAATTGCAATATATAAATGAAAAGAGACTCATATCAGAGTATAAAAAATTTCCAAATCAATACCAAAAAAATAAAACCCTGCCAAAAAATAAACAAAAGACTTGAATGGGCACAAACAAAGATATCTAAATGGTGAATAGGCAGATTAAAAGGTATTCAATATCATTAGTAATTGGGTAAATGCAAAATAAAATCATGAGATACCACTACAAACCCACTAGAATGACTAGAATTTTAAAAAGACTAACACTCTTGAATGTTGATGACAACGGAGAACAACTAGAATTCCCATATACTGCTAGTGAGAGTTTAAATTAATACAAGCACTTTGGAAAATTATTTAGCAGAATCTACCAAATTTGAACATGTTTATTCTATGACTCAGAAATATTACTCCTAGATATATACCCAACAGAACTATCTACACATGTAACCAAAATCAAGTACAAAATTGTTCAAAGTAACATGCAGCAACTCTGTTTTCAATAGTCAAAAACTGGAAATAACACAAATGTACAATAAAATATATAAATAAATGATGATTTAATCCTGTGATGGAATACTGTATAGCAATGAAAATTAACTAACTATGGCTACATGCAACTGCATGGATGAATCTCGCAAGCATATGTTACACAAAATAAGTGAGGATAAGTGGATTCATATTGCTCAATTTTATTTATATTGTTTCACAAGTTGTCAAAACTATGGAATGCTGAACATTCTAAAAAATAGAAAACAAAATAAAAAATTTTAAAAGTCGCAAAAACTAATCTCTGTTGTTAAAACTCAGCATGGAAGTTACCTTTGGAGAAAAGGGAACACTATGGTATTTTGGAGATGCTGAGTATGCAAGTGTGTTCACATTACGATACCATATTGAGCCATATACTTTTCTTCTGCCCTTTTATTTAAATATGTTATATTTCACCTAAGTGCTTTTACAAAATTTTTTTTAACCCATTTCAAAGATCATATCTCGGAAGTCTTCCCAGAACATCTGGATAGATTTAATTGTTCCCTCATTGACACCTTGGACTCATTTCAGTTATTATTCTCTCACAATCTATTATAATTTGTTTTCTTCCATGCAGTGTCCTTGTTACACTTGAAATCCTTGAGTTAGGAGCAATAACAGTTATGTCTTGGGGTGTTTGGTTGCTATTGTTTGTTTGCCCATGCAACATACATTTTCCCCATTCTATCAGTATCCTGGTTTTTCTTTGAGGATTCACTCTTTCCCAAATATAATTCTGGGGTCTGAGTGGGGCTCCATTCCTACCCCTGCAGGTGGAGGAGGAGCCCCAGGACCAAGATAATCATTGTATATCACAGGACCTAAACGGATCTAATCAGACTGAATCAATTTCAGGACTTCTGTAAAGAATATGAAACCAAAGATGCTCGTCTTTCACTGAACATAAAGCTGAGGATGGGGTTTCCAGAGCTACTGTCAGATATCTCAAAACCATGAAAAAGAGTCTACCTGAAAATGAAGCCAACACTGAGGAAGAGGCAGGACAGAGAGCCCAGAATGAGACCCGTACTTGTATGGTCATTGTGTTTTACAAACGTATAAAGCCATTTAGTAGAGAAAAAGATTGTCTTTTCAAATCTGGTGCTGAATTGAGAAGCCATTTGCTAAAAATAAATAACTAAACTTTGACACATATTGTACACAAAAATTAACCTAAATTATAGATCTAAATGTAAAACCTAAAGCTACACAACTTCTAGAAGAAAACATAGAAAGAAATTTTCGTGATCATGAGTTAGGCAAAGATTTCTTAGCTATGACACCAGAAGTATTATCCATAAAGGAAAGAATTGGTAAGTGGTATTTCATCAACATTTCACACATCTTCCGCTCTGCAATAACAACAATGACAACAACAAAGAAAAAAAACACTGCTAAAATAAAAATGCAAGCTGCAAACTAGGATAAAGCATTTGCAAAACACATATCTGATAAAGAGTTTGCACCCTGAATATATTTTAAAAGCTCTGAAAATTCAATAAAACAACAATATAATTTTTAATGTGATGTTATGTCATTTTATTGTCTCTGGAGTTCTGTGTTCTTTTACATGTTTTAGATTTCCAAAATAGAGCATCTGTGCATAAAAAGACACCCTGCTACATAGTTATTGTCATTGTTTCTATTTATTCAAACTTTACCTGTAAGAAGGAGATTAATGTTTATCCTCGAAATAGGTAAGTATACGATTATTAAAAGGGGCAAAAGATTTGTACAGACGCTTCACCAAGGAGGACATAGTTAGCAAATAAACACATAAAAAGATCATCAGCGTAATTCGTTATTAGGGAAATACCAATTAAAACCACCTTGAGATAGCGCCGCACACCTATTATAAAAGAATGGCTAAAATAAAAAAACTGATGATGCAAGCACTGGTGAGAATTGGGAGCAATTGGAGCTCTCATCACTGCTGATTAGAATGCAAGTGGTACAGCCATTTTGGAAAACGACTTGGCAGTTTCTTATAAAGTTAAACATAGATTTACGGTACGACCAAGCAGTTTCACTAGTACGTATTTACCAGAGTAATGAAAACAATACAAAAAAATGCACAATGTCTATAGTAGTTTTATTCATAGTTGTCAAAGAATGGTAACAAGCCAAATGTCCTTCGGTTGGTTCACAGCTAAACAAATTGGTGTACATCTATTCAATGGACCACTACTCAGAAATAAAGAGGAATGGTCTACTGACAGATACAGTGACACAGGTGAATCTCAAAGGCATTGCGCTGAGTGAAAGACGCCAGACTCAAAAGGCTACCTAATGTTCAATTCCATTTAAAAGATATCCTGAAAAAGGCGAAACTATAGGTACTGAAAAGAGAGTAGTGGTTGTCAGGGGCTGAGGGTAGCAAAAGCTGACTGCAAAGGGGTGAGAAGAATTGAGAGGGGTAATGGAAAGGTTCTACATCTTGATTATGGTGGTGGTTACATGACTGTATGTCCTTGTCGAAACTCACTGAATTGTATACTAAAAGGGTAGATTGTACCCTACATAAATTATACCCCGATAACCCTAACCAAAAAAGTAAACAAATAAATAAAACACACTGCTTAAGCCCTGAACCCAGCCATACGTGAAGTGAGATTTACTCTTGGACTTTCCAATTATATAAGCTAATAAAGTCTCTCTTTTCTTAAGCCACTTGAGTTGGATTTTCTGTTGCTTGCCACTAAAAGAGTCCCGGTTGTCACATGGGTTCTGTTTATCCACTGTTATTAATATATTCCAGCACCTCCAGCCAACAGCCAACTAAGATTTAATGAGCACCTACATTTAATGAGTATGAATGGTCTCCCCACAGTTCAGATTTTCCAGCAGCCAGATAGAGATTCTAGTTAGGGATAGCAACCATGCAATATATGCACACATACCTCTCCTACTTGGTCATCAACAGTCACCCATCCTTCAGAGTAAATACAGCTTCTGGGACCTTCTTAACATGGTGATGTGCTTGCTCTCATTACCACTTCTCTTCCATCACTACTTCTCTCTCCCTGTAGCAGACAGACTCTAAGATGTCCCCCCAGTCAGCCCCTCCTCGTAGTTTTCATCTCCTTGTGTAATTCCCTCCTTTTTGGTATGGGGAGGACCTGTGATCAATAGACTATGGCAATGGCGAGGGGCTGTCACTTCCATAATTAGGTTACATAAGATTGTGATTCCATCTCGCTAGCCAACTCTATGGCCCTCTAGCCTTGCGTGATTTGATGAAGCAAGCTGCCATATTGGAAAGGCCCACATGGCAAGGAACTGAGGGTGGCATCCAGCCAACAGCCAGCTGAGAACTGAGGCCCTCAGTAAAACAACCCTTCAGGATCTGAATTTGGTCAACACCCACAAGAGCTTGGAAGGGGGTCCACCCACAGTTGAACGTTCAGCCAGGTTGACACCTTAACTGCAATCTTATAAGAGATTCTGAGGCAGAGGACCCAACTATGTTGTGCCCAGATTTTTGATCAAACTGAGATAACAAATGTGTTTTGTGTTAAGCTGTTAAATGTGGGTGTCATTATGATGCAGCAATAGATATAATTAATGCACATCCCCATTACAAACAACTTCAAAAGATATAGGAAACTACACCTCATGGAGAAAATATTTTGTAGAATTTTCTTAACTGTACACTTATCTGATAATGTTTGAATCTCACTCTGCTAACCTACCTGCAGCCTCTAAGTTTTGCCCCAATTAACCGTGGACCGATTTTCTCAAATGAAAGCAAAGCCTCTCCAAGCACATTTTCTTTTCTTTCTGCTTATTTTTTGATACCCTAATAAAGCAAGCTAATCTCCAGGTGCTAAGTGGCTAATTCTCATATTACAGATTAAAATTAATTGAGTTGCATGGAGAGATAAAAGCACACGCTTTTATTTGGAGTTTCTGGCAAATTGTACCAGGAATGCCATCGTAACCAACACAACTTTAACAAAATCTTTCCCTTAATCTCATTAATAGAAAATTTTCCATCTCTATTTTCCCTCTTTAAAAAAAATAGAAATAAAAAGAAACAGAGGTAGCTGGGATGGAGAAGCAAAACTGGTTTTTACCTAATCATCCTTATTACTTCACAAACTACAGCTCTTTCCTCTGCCCACTGCTTCACACTGAGCATTTGACTAACAGCTTCTGTTTTGTGTAGAGAAACATTTATTATCGTGGTAATCTCCTCTTAACACTCCAGCTAGTGATGCTATATAGCAGGGACCTGCAACCACAGGGGCTAAGTCTGGCCCACCACATTGTTTTATAAATAAAGTTTTATTAAAACACAGTCACATGCATTCATTCACACACTGTCTATGGCTGCTTTCACCCTACAATGGAGAGTTGAGTGGTTGTGACACAGACACATGGCCGACAAAGCCTAAAATATTTACTATCACACCCTTTACAGAAAATATTTACTGATTCCCTGACATAAAAGAAATTAGAGAAGCTTCAGAGAGTGGTTGAATTTCTTCACTTGACTGCGGGGCGTTAGAAGGAGCATGAACAGGGAGGAGGAGACACATGTTCTAGTCCTAGCTGTACACCTCTGTGACCCTGAATCAGTCAGTTCCCTTATCTAAGCTTCAGTTTATCCCTCACATTATAATTTCAGTAAGTGGACTAGAATAGGTTTCTTCTGGTTTTGAGTAGCAAATCAACTCAAACAACTTTGGGCATCACATTCATGTGAATAGTCCAACTATCTTAAAGTGAAATGTTATGGTTCTCTTTTTCTTGCCTTTGTTTATTGCACTAGACAGCTTAAACTTGAAGTTATAAACTTAAAGTCTAAGCTCACCCCGTCTTCAGAGAAAAGAAGAACTGTTAGTTTCCATGTGGTTAGGGCTTTGGGACTAAACAGGCCATTAACATCTAGTACAAAAGAACCAGAAGAGAGGAGGGGAGTTGTGTAGAATAATTTTAATTATCATCAGCGTCATCGATGTCATCATTATCATCATCATTATCGCATATATTGCACCTACAACATGCCGGGTACTATTCTAAGTGCTCTAAATATTTTAACTTCTTTATTTTTTATTATTTTTCAAGATATGAGGTCTTACTATGTTGCCCAGGCTGGAGTGCAGTGGCTATTCACAGGTGAAATCATCACTCCCTGCAGCCTAGAACTTCTGAGCTCAGGAGATCCTCCTGCCTCAGCCCCCTGAGAATCTGGAACTATAGGTACACGCCACTGTGCCTGGCCTTAATTCCTTTAAACTCTTACAAAAACACTGTGAAATAGGTACTACTATCAATCCCGTTTTACAGATGGGGAAGCTGAGGTACAGAGATGTTAAGTAACCTATCCAAGGTCACAAAGCTGGTAAGTAGCAGAGCCTGGATTCAAACCCCAGGCAGCCTGGCTCCAGCATCCTTTTTACTCATAAAAGAGTAAAGGCCATTCCTGGCCTTGACAACATGTTCTGAGCAAAAGCAAGAGGAAGATAAGTGCTTTTCCATCTGCCCCACCCCATCCAGACTAGAAAGCTACTCCCCAGGGTTATAGGGAGGAGAGCAGATGAGAAAGGGATGGAAGAGTTAGGAATTATGGCCAGACCATAGGCAGCCTCCCCAAGATTCATGTTCCCTGAGCTTGGCCTCCCATCTGCAAGGGGCAGTTTTTGAGTGTCCCACAGCCATGTGGCCTGCACATGGCCTCAGTCATGGGACTCCATTGGCTGTCCACCCAGAAATTGCCCACCCGTGCCCAAAACTTTGCTGAGTCTGCCCCAAATGTGGAAACACTCCCTGGACATTTAAAGGGTGGAGGCAAGGAAGGAAGCCTCTGCACTGTTATTTCTAGGGGATTGAATGGAGACAATTTGAGGACATACTCTCCCAAGCTGGGACACTGGTCCACGCACCCCCAGGACCTCAGCAAAAATTTACTGAAAGAACCCTGAGGAATGTCATGAACATGAATCCAGAGTTGAATTACCACTCCGGGGGACTTCGGAGGGAGAAATGCATTCTTACAACAAATATTCAGTGAGCACCTATTATGTGCTGAGCTCTTGTGCATATCGGGAATGCAGAGATGACTAAAACGCTTGCAATTCCCCAAAGAGCAATGCTCTTTCACCCCGCAAGCCTTTGCACAGCCTGACCTCTCCGCCTAGATTCCTTTCCCCTACTCCCTCACCTAGCCAAATCCTTCTCACAGTTGTGAGGTCGCTAGGCATGGCCTCCTCACCTTGACACTTTCTAGCTCTATGTTCTTTTGTGGGTTATATTCCCCCCCTGGCACAGGTTTTTCAACAGTAAAATGGTAACCATAATGGATTCCTCTAGGGTCATTTAGAAGATAAAATGAAAGAATTACGTACGGTTTTAGCTCAGTGCCTGGTTCTTTAATTGCTCCCACACTGTGCTGAGATCCCGCTTCCACACCAGGGGCTGTGTCTAATTCATTTCTGTATCCACAGACCCTGTCACAGGGCCTGACGCTTAATACATGTTTGATGAAGAAGACGGAGGGAGACAGGGATGCTATCCTCAACTCAAAGATTTCCCAGGGCAAAGGGAGAGATAGATATGTACACAAAGAACTAGAGCCCGATATGAAAAATGCTATAAAAGAAACATTAAACAGAGCCTCACAGAAACAAAGAAGAAAGGGCCGTTGATGGCTGGTGATCTTGGGAAATACTTCACAAAGGTAATAGCTGGTTGAGGAGTAAGAGCCTGCCAAGCATAGCAGCAGATAGATCAGGCCATTCTACATGGGGAGAACAGCACCGTGGAAGATGCCCGGGCACGCAGATTAAGTTCTCACAGGGAGTGGTGGGTGGAAAAATGAATGAGTGGAAGAGGCAGAAGTGTTTAAGGAACACAGATCCTTCACATGAAAATGAGATAAAGGGATAAAGATAATGTATGTAAATGTATGACTATTTTACCTTCAGTAAATAACATAAAAAAGTGGAGAACAAAAAGCGACTATCAGTGATTTTTATGTCTTAAATTAGCAGCAGTCAGGACTACAC